>CM062290.1:279057480-279258548 GCA_031216915.1 Pictodentalium vernedei
TTTGCAGTTGTTTCTAGGCAAGTCTTGGTTGCCAATATAGATAGCCAAGAAACAACTAGTAATGTTTACCCTTAAATCCTCAGATTAATTTTATGATAATAACCACTGTATCTACATGTACACAGCTACAGATGACTCAACAGCATTTCTACATCATTGTTGGCTGCCTGTACAGGCAGCCAACAATAATATAAAAACAATTTTAAGATTTATCCACCCTACCTGTAGAGTGCTTAAGGAAGAATACACTTGGGGCAACTTTTGAAATGCAATATAAAAGGGGGTGTATATGCTGTCTGAGGACTTAAGTGTTAAAAGAGAGATGCAAGCCTGTGAAACAATATTGAGTGCTATAGTTATCACTGTCTTCCAAGGCCTATTTCTGAAATATAATTTGAGAGTTCTGTGCAGAAAGGTGCTATCTCTCTTCTTTATCAGAAAAGAGATGGGTCCTTCCTGCTTGGGACACTTGCTGAATGATGATTTCTTATATACCTACCACTTGTGTTCATCATATCCTTGAAAGTTTGACCTGTCTTATGGAATGGGAATTTTGAGAAAGGAAAAAATCATGGCTGGATCTCATTAGGAATGGGGCCATGTTCACCCACTTCATCATCCAAAATAATATCTGGATAGCAAATACTTGTGTTATCAGCTTGTGATTAACAAGTAGATATGGTAGCAATTGACAGTTACTGAATTTGGCTGCAGTGGTACATGTCTAGCACTGAGGGTTATTGAGGTCAAATGACATAGGAACATTCAATAACTACCAACCAGAGGTATACATTCCTTGCATTCCAATCTTTGTGTACTTTGAGTCAGAAGGCTGTTTTCATGAATGATGTCCTTTCCTTAGCAGTATTTTAAGCACATCAGCGGGACAGGTGATTTAATTGGGCCATCTGTCACACATCATGGATCATTTGTCTGAATAATTAGTGAAATATTTTCTTCAGGCATGAAAACCTGCAAAAACCATGGGTATCAGTATTATGATACTGTGATAAAACTGACAAAAGGCTACACAAGCCTATTATGAATAGACCATTATTGTATGGTTTCAAAAATCTGATGATAGAACACTTAAAATATCCTTTTCCTTTTTGGCTTCTGGGTGAATACTTTGCATAATCCGCATGTGCCAATGTGGATTTGATTTCAAAAAGAAATTAACTTCCATCCCCATTATTAGGTATCTTGTTACTCATGCTTTGCTAGAAGGCTAACCTGTTTGAACCTCAGCACTTAGGTATTACTAGAAAAAATACTTGCCTTGAATCTGTATTTTAAATAAAAAATTAATCTGTTCAAGTGTGTGTTTCCTTCTGTATTATTTATTGAAAGAAACATCTGGCACATGGCAGTCATGGTTGGAAATAATAATTGATGATTATTTTCTTATAATTACTAATTTTCCTGAAATTAATTTTAAAAGTTTATAATCATTGAAGAGACCAATCCAGATTTCCTCATCTGCACCTGGTCACTTCACAATTTATTTCAGAGTAAATTATTCTGACAGCTGGAGTGTTAGAATTTTCAACTGTTGATTGTTCTTTGAAGAAGATAACAGTTTTCAGTTTAACATTTTGGATACCTTTAGAGTGATGCCTAATATTGGATCCAGTTTTCTAAAGCACCTGTATGCAAATGTGTTTAGCTATGGTCCATATTAACACTTTGTCATACCTGATTTCAAACAAATGTGTAGACAATAATTTATGAGTTTGATTTAGGTATGACTGTTATTCTTGGGCAAGTTTGTGAGAAGATGATAAAATAACACCTATCTCACTGCTTTTTGGCATACATAGACAGTCACTAGTACTCGCCCACCTACGTTTTTCAGGCTCATGGGGCATTGCAGGTGTCCCTTAAGGGGGTGTTTTGGAAGTGGGGCACACTCATATCGGGCATGGCTTTTGGACCTGGAACCAACACCAAATGAGTCGAAACTTGTTGAATAGCCATTTTGCCAGTGAAAAATATTCAGATACCGTGCAACAAGAGGATATACAATTAACAGAAATTTTGTCATTTTCCTGTATTCGAGTTATAAACTGAGCATTCATTCTATTGTTATCTCTATCTTGTTTGTCAGAGCTCAAGGATCTCTGTAAAGCAAGATGTACAATACGTGGAGAGTGGATTGTAACTAAATCACCCATGGAGTGGAGTTATCACCCAAGCTCTCACTTTCAAATTTTGTACATATCGACTAAAAACACAAGCAATGTTTCAGCCAATGGACCTCTGGGTTTAACCCGGAGGTCCATTGGCTGAAACTTTGCTTGTGCTGGTTATGCTTTGCAACAAACTTGCAATTATTGCTTGGGTGGAATCTCCACTCTGCAGGTAATTTAATGATAATACACTTTCCATGTACTGTAATAGACTAAATGTCTAAATAATATTGGAATACTGAGGTCAGATATGTCCATAAGCATACAGAATTCAGTAGCTGCCAGAGTAATCTATTATATAAGTAGGAAGTCTGTGATTTCAGGATTTAGTCATTCCATCCAGACAGAAATTAAAGTTTTGATTACCTCCCTTGATATGCAGTGGAATAAAATTTTACTATCACATGGTCAGGTCTTCCCGTCCTAAGGCTGGGTGAGTCCGCTAGATCTTTGATATATTACAAGAAGTTTTTATTCAATCAATAGGAGTTTACTCTATAACTTGTGTGTGCATTTAACAGGGCAATTTTGTACTGAAGGTATGATAAATGGTTTGGAGTTTGGAAATTATATGTGCAGCTAACAGAGTAATACACAATTATTTATATATATTTTTTATTGGGGTTTAATGACACTTTATGACAACCAGGATCTCCTTGTGTTGGACAGTTTTTTGGGTGGAAGAAGCAGGAGTACCCATAAAGAACCACTGAGCAGCAGCAAGCAACTGTCAGACTCCCCAATGTATTAGCTCCACACATGCAGGGTTAGCATTGGTTGAAGACAAGTGCATCATCGACTTGCAGTACACCTTAGTACACAGTGCCCCCGTCCCTTTCAATGGCCAGGGTTATATACATCACAGCCTATAACAAGAGAGAAAAAACATGAAAGGGTGTATTCTCCTGGCCTTATAAAGGAGCCATTTGCGGAGCCAATACTAAAGAAAATGCATTATTATTTAGGACAAGAAACAAAATGAGACGAATAACGCTAAACCGAAAATTAATTATCCATGGCCTTGTCACTCATTCATAATTTTTTTCATAAAATATGTTTTCAAGGTACATGTATTTCACTTATATTCAGAAGTTCGTTATCTTTTGGGTTCTTTGCATAATCACAATTGAAAACATTTCCTGTGAATTTTTGTTCAATGCAATGTTTTTGTGCCATCTTTGTAAGACAGCTCGGATAATTGCTTTCTCGTGACTCAATTGTACGTCAAGTGGGTATGACAAGTTTGTCTTCTGCTTGAGGATATTTTTAAAAAACGTTAACACCGGCCTTATTTGTCTGTTTAAATGGTGCCGTAACTATCAGCTGGGAAGTGCATTTTATTTGAAAATTGTCACACAGACCACCCTCAATGTATGTGTTTTCAGTTGTTTTCTTTTATCATTGCCTGCTGAATAAAAATATGTTTGTTAGCACGCCTGTGAACAAATGTTTTTTAAGTGCCTTGTGTAAATAGATGAATGCGAATTACACAAATTGACCTTTCGGATAAAAACCACCACACTTATATTATTGTTTGCTTTCCTCCTTTCTTACCCTTGTATAATGACCCTTGAACCACTAAGCTGAGAATGTTCAGCAATTTATTTTTTGTGACAGCTTTGCTGCCATGGGCTCTACTGGTTTGATATTTGGAACTTGTTCTTTCCATTCACTGGTTGAGTGCTGAAAGCCACTATCAGGGCTTTCAAAAAAAATGAGGATACCAGAATAAAAGTGAACATTTTCCTTACTCATGTTCCATATTCAGCAAAATGCAAATCATATTTTGTTGATATAAATATGTTTTATTACAAATTATTGGAGAGTGCCTACAGGCACTCTCCAAACATTTGTAATACATAAATTTTGATGAACAAATTCAGACCACCCAAAGTAATCTAGCCTTCAAGCAGTTAATTCCCCGGTGGGAACCCCTGGAAGTGAAACAGTGCTTGTTTCCTGTGGTAAACAAACTCTGTTTCTGCTTTTCAGGTAAAATTGGGCCCAGTCACCGATGTTTGGGGTGGAAGTTCTCTAAAATGGACAACATGAGTATAAACGATTGACCAAACTTCCCTTCATTCTCTTTAGCCATTGTGCGGAAATATGTGACCTTAAACAGCAATAAATATTTCTATTAATTGAATATCAGTCATAGTGGAGCATTATTTATTTATTTATTTATGTTCAACAAAACTTTTGACTGCCAGTGTCACCTCATGTTGGACAGTTTTATGGATGGATGAAGGAAGCCAGAGCACCTGGAGAGAACCACCCGGCACCAGTAGGCACCTGTTAGGCTCCCCAATGTACTAACTCCACATTTCACACAAGTAGTGTTAGCATTTGTTGTAGGCAGTAATCCTTAGTTTATAGTGCCACCCTCAAACTCCCCCCCTCCCCCCCCCCCCCCCCCCCCACACTCCCACCATGTGAGCAATCAAAATTAAGTGACTTGCCTAATGGCACAATGCAGTTACTGCAGGTCGATATCAAATCATGGACCTTTCTGTCTGAAATCCAGTGCCTGACCCACTGAGCCACCACACTGCCTTGGTGCATTGAAAATCTTGAATATTTGACTTTGGAAATAAAACTGTCAAGGTCCTGAAAGTATTTGACTTACTGAATGAGTTTTGAAGTGTCTTGAAGCTGATCTTTTGAAATGTAGGATAACAGCAAGAAAAATTGCAGTCATTTTCTTTAAATTTTCAATACCAGGACACAACATTGACTCTTGGAAAGCACTCTCTGGGAGCTTTCCAAGAATCAGTGTCAGATCATGCAATCTCCTTTGTAGAAAAGGGTGAAATATGTTGTCTTGAAGACTGGTTTACCCTACAACCATTTATCCCCCCCCCCCCCCCCCCAAAAAAAAAAAAAAAAAATTTGTGGGATATTGCCATGGTGCTGAAACCCAAACTTAGCATGTGGGTTAGGCATGCTGATGAGAAGAACCCTATTCATTTTGGGATCATTGTGCCAAAAGACAAGGTCACAGTGACTTTTGAACTTCAATTTTTTATCAGTGTTGGTTTCCGCGCCGTAATTAAAGTTCTGCTTGGCTGACTGAAACCATGTTTGGCCTTTGGGTTAGGTATGATGAGAGAAAGAACCCTATTTATTTTGCGGTCATTGTACCAAAGGTCAAGGTCACAGTGATCTTGAACGTAAACATTCACCAGAGTTGGCTTCTCTAATTGAAATTTTGCTTGCCTGATCGAAACTAAACTTTACTTATGGGTTGAGAGCATGATGAAAGGAAGGACCTTATATATTTTGGGGTTATTGTGTCAAAGGAGAATTTAAAGTTTTATTGGCCAGAGTTAGTTTCCGCTCTCAAATTAAAATGTTGTTTGCCTGATCGAAACTGAACTTGGCATGTGGATTGAGCATAATGAGAGGGAGAACCCTATGTATTTTTTAGGTTATTGTGCCAAAGCTCAAGGTCACAGTGACCTTGAAATTAACATTTTATCGGTCAGAGCTGGTTTCGTCTCTCTTAATTATTAAAATTATGCGTTCTTTATCAAAACCTAACTTGGCATGCTGGTTGAACATGATGAGAGGAAGAACCCTACATATTTTTAAGTCATTGTGCCAAAGGTCAAGGTCATAGTTACCGCAAACTTAAAATTTTATTTGTCCCTATCGAAACCAAACTTGACATGTAATCAAATTTGAGTACATGTAAGTACTACCAACAGTGGTTGTTTTAATTTAATGTAATATATTATCAAGGCTTCTGTATCAGGGTGATTTTTCGGGGTATTGGCCGCCCCTGGTGGCTACCTCTAGTTCAGCTTGTGCTGACTTCACACAAATAAATTGTGATTGTCAGTATATCTTTTTGTTATCTTGAAAAGTCTTGATTCTGTTTACTCCACTCTTAAAAATCCATGAAAACATGGCAAAAAGGGCTTCAAAATCATTAACAGTCTTTTGTTACTTAGCCCTTGGCAAGCCTATTGGTCACATCTCCCCAGGACCATTCACAATAACCTCCATTGAAATTCTATAATTTCTTTTATTTTTTCAGTATTTGCCCCAAAAAAACACTTTGTTACCTTGCATTGGAATATACTCATCAGTTAGGTTTTTGAAGCAAAAATGGAAATGTCATTCAGCGAGTGTCTTCTGCTAGTAGTGTTAGGTAAAAGTGCAGGAACCCTGAAATTATATGACAGTGTTGTGAGGAATTTCAAGATTGTTTGGAAATCAGTTTAAATTAATGGGGGTTTTTTTCTGGTGCTGGGCCAAGAATGAATTGGTGCTAACAGTGTAAAGCCACTATTGTGGCTTCCAGCACTTTTCAGTAGAGCCGTGGTAGTGGCTTCTAGCACTCAACCAGTTAATAAAGGCCTTTTCCAAACTATTAGTAAATGATAAATGAACTCTCCTTAAATTTATGTTCCATCTCTGAGGTTTTATCTCTATAATCTGATACTCTTATTGTCTTTAAGAACAAATTATTTACAAGTCTGTTATTTGTGAGACTACTGGTTTACAACTTAGGATGGTCTGATCATAACAATTAGTGTTTGTTAATGAACTGAATATTGGGAAAGATGAAATAAATTGATGGAAATTCTCAGAACAAATAACTAGTTATGTTAGGAAATCACATTTAGATGTTCAGCAGAACTAACTGATGAAAATATTAATTTGCTGTATTGGCTTTGATTTTGATGGTCTGTGAAAAGATTGGAACAATTTTGTTGATTGATCATGAGGAATGCAGAACTACCCCCACTGTGGATTTGGCCTGCAGATTTTCTTACAGAAGAAATTTTATAACATTACCTTATCTACAGTTTTTATACCAGTGGGTATACAGTAAATGGGTAAATTCTCATTATTAGAGAAAACTCTACTATTTGTAGTATGGGGAATATGCCTTATTAGTGAAACAAAGGTTTCAAGACCATTTTTTTATTGAAATGTCAAAAAACGTCACATTGTTCAGAATCTGGTGGGACCGCATCAAGTATCCCAAACACATCTTAATTGGAGTGGCTTTGAATTTCTCTCAATGTGATATTGTCCCATTCCTCTATAAGCCCATAACGCAGACTGTCAATGTCATGAGGTGGTAGCTGTCTATTAACCACTCTCCTGCTGAGCATGTCCCTCACATGTTCTTTCAGGTTGCATTCCGGGCTCTTTGCAGGAAAATCCATCCAGGTCATGTCCTGTTGAATATCTTGAATTCTTGCACTATTCTCATTCAGTAAGGCCTGGCATCGTCTCCAAATACTGAAATCTGTTTCTAAGGAAACGATGACTGTAACAGATGGCAATCGGCTCCAAAATCTGGTTCCTGTACATTTGGGCATCCATGTTTCCATCACCGATGTGATGTAGAGTTTTGCCTCGAGAACAGGAACTAGTCCAAACCCTTTTGCTTCTACCAACAAAATGGTCAACAGGCTGAACATTCCGCTCAATTCCTGAGAAATGCAACAGAGAGTGACCTAAACAGTCTCGTCAAAATCAGACTAAATGTGGTACAGTATATGTCAGATATGCACGGCAGTGAAGTGGTCAATAATCAGCAAATGTTAAAAAGTTTTGATGATCTTAGCCTGCTCCAGTATAGGAATGGGGCACATCACAATACAAGATATTCATATACCCACAGGTATTATGGATGGCGGGGTGGGGGGGGGGGGGGGAGGGGGCACTTAAATCCATTCAGTTTACAGGAGTAAAATTTGATTAAATGTGCCAAAAGTACACTTATTTCAGTGGCAAGAGAAGTTCTGTCCTGGCAGGAATATCTGCCAGCCACATGCAAGTAGTTAACTTTCTTCACTGTGAAGTAAAAAATTTCAGGATACGAACACATACCCAACAATAGAACATACTTATTGGCCTTACTTCTGTGCCGATCATATAATTTATACTGTTTTAAAACAAAAATTTTAAGTTACAAGGTTGAAAAATTAACCCTTTACTTAATACAGCTTTTTTAAAAAATAAATTAAACTTCATATATTTCGAAAAAAATTTGCACAATGTTTCAATAAAATCACACAACTGTGGATATCATTGGAATCGATTCAATGAGCCGCTTCTAATGATATCCATATTTGTATGCTTTTATCGAGATATTTGTAAGATATTTTAGGCTGTGTTAGGCTTATTTTAGCCAATTTACTGGCCGTTTTTGGCCACTATGTTAGGTAAAGGGTTAATAGTGTAGAAGTCAAAGACCTGAAGACGTTTATTTCTCTACAAGGGCTTGTCAAGTTTTTGTTATCTGTATCATTGGTCAGAACATGACTGTCAACACAGTCAACATTGTGGTACTCAGACTTTCATAAAGCTGCCACCTCCAACTCTTGTCCAGATATCACAACACTTACCTATATCATGACAAGCAGTAATCTCTGAAAGGTCAATGTTTGAGAACAGTTATCTGTTTAATAGTATGAGGTTCCTGAGGGAACCCTTGGAAGTGAAACAGTGCTTCTTTACTGTGGTAAACAGGCTTTGTTTTACAAGTAAAATGGGACCTGGTAACCAATGCCTGGGGTAAAAGCCCTCTAAAATGGCCAACATGAGTGCGGAACAAGCTATAAATTGAAAATAGAATATGCTTTCATTTTTGGAATTCACACCAAAAAATTTCCACAATCCATTAACCCTTTACCCAACGTAACGGCCAAAACCGGCCAGCGCTATTCTCAAAAATCGCCTATTAATTTTAATTATTTTTTCATTTTTTGTCTCAAAAACATAGGTTATGACCCCTCATTGGAACGAGCTCGTCGAGCTCGTTCCAATGAGGGGTCATAACCTATGTTTTTGAGACAAAAAATGAAAAAAAATAGTTATTCAAGAATTTTTTTTGCAAGTGTCGTCTGCTTTTCATGTTAGGTAAAGGGTTAAAAGTATTTCCATTAGTTTCTTGAATCCTGAACCCTATGGAACATGTAACCAACTAAACCACCATATTTTTGCAGCCTTAGTCAGTGTATATTTTCATGTACAGTGTGATATGGCAGCCTATCAACTAATCCTGTGCAGTTCCTGTGTTTAGTCAGTATATGTTAGCTTTAGTGCTGTACGGTATACCGAATTTTCGGTATGGTTTTGGTATTATAGGGATACCAAAAACCATACCGAAACCAGATCAAAATACCGCTTATTTCGGTTTTTATATTTTTCTGCGAAATTGACAAAGTCAACTCATCAAGGTGGATCGTAAATCTAAAAGCCTGTGGACCACATATTTTGATCGAATTGATAAGAAAACACACAAATGTGAACTTTGTAAGCAACAGGTAGACAGCAGATGCTGCGAATACGTCAGAGAAAGAAATAGAAAAGTGACAGCAGAAAAACGAAAAATGGCAAGTTGTTAACTTGGTACTTCCGTTTCTGAAGAAATATGGCCCGGTTCCAGCATTTCCATTCTGGCTGATTCAATATATTTTCTGGAAATTACTGTGCAATTTATTCAGAGGGGACGTTGCGGGTTGGGTAGGTGGTTGACAGGTTGACATTTGGTTGGAAATAATCCACTGGTTTGGAAAATTCAATACATTGACAACTTGACACACAAATGTTAATACTGCCAGTGGTTATCACGGCATGGCAATTTTTTATAGCATTTCTTTCAATTCAGCATTAATATTTTAAGTTGCAGATACTTTTAACAACTGATCATTTTATTAAAATACAACCCCCAAACTTTAACACCCGATCATCTGCTTTATACTCTTTCGAATAAATAATTTATACTACACACCACCGCACATTGGAAAGACGTGATTGACCTTAATTTTAAGACACAACAATGTACAGAAGCCAACAGGCGACATCAGATTTAGCATCATCGAAGTTCATTTGGTCGGTCGAGGCATAGCACATGCTTTGAAAATAATTTGCTGTTGTTAGTAAATAATAGATTAGTACATTTTTTTCTCATGGAAAATGAAAATTTACCCTAATTTGTCATGAAAAATCATGGATTCTCTGTAATTTTCAGAAACGTGTATGAGGCCAAGAACCAGAAGTGAAGTTAGTGAACACTGCTAGAGTGATTCCACTCAAAAGCCCCTATAATTGCAACGAGGTGAATGTCATAAAACATGTTATTTTATATGTTTATGAATGATGAACCTAAACAATGAAAGGTGGATGATACCATGTCATTGAGGCATTGCATGATTGCCAATGATTCCACAATGTTTTCACAACTGGGAATATCAGAGAGAGATTAATTACAGTTGAATTACTTCAGTTTACTTGCATATTTGTGTGGATATTGGGACACTGAATTCACTGGACAGCGGACATTAACATTGCAACTTTGAAAGATAAGGGGGGGGGGGGGGGAAGGGCCTGACCAAGAGTGTTACTACCAGTGAAAACTTACTGAAAAGCCCTGAAGTTAAAGAACTATTATATGTTTCTTCTACCCAATTCAGTGGGGGGTGGGGAAGGGGGGATGGGCATGGTACATGTACGAAGGACTGAGAGGCCAACTGATTAGCTTGGCAAGTTATTTAATGAATCACTCGATGCAGTGTGATGATTCACAATGAATCGAGTGATTCATTAAATAATTTCTGAGACTAATTAGTTATCACAGTAACTTGTCAAGTTTATTATATGTTACTATATGGTTGAATGTTGGGAAATTGGGTCAGTTTGTGACTATTTTCAGTGTTCTATGTATATACCAAATACCATACCGAAACCGAGGTATTTATATGAAAAATACCGATACCGAACCTGAAATTTCAATACCGCACAGCTCTAGTTAGCTTACCAACTAACCCTGTGCAATGCATCTATAGCAACTTTAGTGAATTCTTAAAAGGAAAACATTCAATTTTCAACTAACAGCTTGTTATATTTGTTAGGCTTGACTTGACTTTATATCAATGATGTGGTCACAATTGGCCTTTGTGCAGAAATATATGACCTTAAACACCAATAAATAAATAAAAAAATAAATAAATAAAGAGTATGAAGATTAAAAATCTTTCACCATTTATCTTCAAAACTTCAGTGAACTGTATTTTATGGAACAGTTATTGAATTTTCAAGTTCGATTGTACTGGTTTCTGTTTCACATTCTATATTTAATCCTCTGCACACCGATGTAGAAATATGAAAATTTCAGCCTCCAAATTTTTCCCATTAATCAACAAGGAATTTAATCAATACTTTTTTATTTGACAGAGCTCATTCTGTTATGTCAAACTGGGTTGAATTGGTTAAATACCTATTTGCATTGCAGGAAAAATTTGCTGCATGCTCTTTTATATTTGGACGTCACTGTGCATATAGTTAACTCTTAATCTTCTGAGTATTTTAAAAATAGTTTTCTTCAAATCTAGCCATGGCTGCTTCACAGCAACCATGGCTAGATTTGAGGAAAAATTCTGTAAAATTTGACTCAAGAAATCACTTGTCGAAAAAACGAAACGATTTGCGGGCAAAAATTACTTAAAATGGGCTCAAATATTGCTTGTTATAATGGCTAGTGATATCCCGTTCCATGCAGGAATATCTGCCAGCAGCATGAAAGGAGTTAAATATTGTCATAAATGTGAACATAAATATTCCTGATTTTTGCATACGACCTATCAACTTCTGTGCATCTCTGTTGTTTTCTTCTCCAAAGTGCTCCAGAGGGAGCCCTGGGAAGTGGAACCATACTGTTTACTAGGGTAAACAAATTCTGCTTGACTGTTAAAATAGGAACCGGTAACCAATGCCTGGTGTGGAAGTCCTTCAAAGTAGGCAAAGAAGGTATAAACGAATGTCAAAACTTTACTTCACACCTATGTTGTGTATGTCATTCAGCCAAAAATGCTGATAGTGACATTACACACCAATAAATAAATTCCCCCAAAAGCTAATGTAAAGCCATATCTGGCCAGAGTGATTTCCAATAATTAGGCTTTCCCAAACCCAGTTTGGGAAAGACTCTTGTTATTCTTCTTTTTCAAAATTTTTCTTCTCTATTTTTTAAAAATTTTTTTTTTTCCTCCTCGAATTTTGTCTGTTGAACTGCTCAAAAACAAGCTGTACGATTTTAACCAAATTTGGCATACTTATGTAATGTCATAAAATCTAGTGAAAATGCGTATTTTCAAAATATTCTGCCAAAACCGTCAAAATTTCACCATTTTTCAAATGTCTCAAAATTGATTACAGTTATTTAGCTCAAATTTTCCACACATTTTAAGCATAATATAATACACCACGAATACCACTCAAATCTTTCAACTTTAAGCCCTATTGGCAAATAATGACATGAATATAGATTTTTTCGTCAAAATTGACCAACTTCAAGAGCAAATTTTTCTAATTACAAGGTTGTTGTATCAATTATTTTGGTATGCATAGATGCAACAATAATTACGGAAAAAGTTACTGTTTACTTTTTAATCTCAGATTTAACCTTCAAGCACAATGAGGGCGGGAATAAGAGTACCATTTGAAAATGCCAAAATTAGCCAACTTTGTTTGCTTTTTCTATCATTTTGGAAAGGGTTAATTTCAAACACTTTTCATGTACGTATTCACAATTGACTACCAAAAATATTTGCTGTTGTATGTTTGGTTGTAAAGTTTAACCCTATCCCATTCTGGATGCATAAAAGTAGGTACCATAAAAAAAAATCCAATTTTTGCAGAATTTGGTTAGTTTAGGTGACGATTTACTCCATTTTTAGCTCAACTTTGGCGAAGCCAAATTTGAGCTTATGCCATGGCCAGTCGTCCGTCTGTCCGTCAACAATTCAATACGGCTCGGGCTAGAGGCTGTGTTTATGAACCGATCTTTACGAAACTTCTTGGGTACCTTTGTTATGACTGTGGGATGAGAACGAGTGTTTTTGGGTTCAGTCCAAAATTCAAGATGGCAGCCAGCCACCATTTTGTACCGACGATGCAGAAATCTGTTTTTTGCACAGAACTTTCATATGAAAGCGCTGATCTGAATAATTTTTGTATGAATGTTTAGTACCATGGGCTACATCACATATAATACGGGTTTTTTTCTCGTACGTAAATTATGCAAATTAGACTAACTTTGATGTATTTAGTGTTACTTTCAGCACTGTCAGTGCAAATGCCAATACGGCTCGGGCTAGAGGCCGCATTTATGAACCGATCTTTACGAAACTTCATGGGTACCTTTGGTATCACCGTGGGACGAGAACGAGTGTTTTTGGGTGCGGTCCAAAATTCAAGATGGCTGCTGGCAGCCATTTTGTTCAAAATTAGAGGCAGTCAGATTTTTGCGTAGAACTTCCACATGAAAGCTCTGATTTGAATAATTTTTTGTGTGGATGTTTAGTACCATGGGATACATCACATATAATACAGGTTTTTTTCTCGTGCAGAAATTATGCAAATTAGATGAATTTTGATTTATTTAGTGCTACTTATACACTGTAAGTGCACATGTCAATATGGCTCGGGTTAGAGGCTGTATTTATCAACGATCTTCACGAAACTTCTTGGGTACCTCTGCTATCACCTTGGGATGAGAACGAGTGTTTCTGAGTGCGGTCCGAAATACCAGATGGCTGCCAGTGGCCATTTTGTACCAAAATTAGGTCTAATCAGTTTTTTGTACACAACTTCTATACGGCTCAGGCTAGAGGCCGTATTTATGAACCGATCTTTACGAAACGTCTTGGGTACCTTTGTTATCACCGTGGGATGAGAACGGGTGTTTTTGGTGTGGTCGGAAATTCAACATGGCCACCAGCAGCCATTTTGTACCAAAATTAGTGCAATCCGTGTTTTGTACAGAACTTCTGTATGAAAGTTCTGATTTGAATAATTTTTTGTATGAATGTTTAGTAAAATGGAATACATCACATACAGTATGTTTTTTTTTTCTCGTGCAGAAATTATGCAAATTAGATGAATTTTGATTTATTTAGTGCTACTTATACACTGTAAGTGCACATGTCAATAGGGCTCAGGTTAGAGGCTGTATTTATCAACGATCTTCACGAAACTTCTTGGGTACCTTTATTATCACCTTGGGACGAGAGCGAGTGTTTCTGAGTGCAGTCCAAAATTCAAGATGGCTGCCAGTGGCCATTTTGTACCGAAATTAGGTCCAGTCAGTTTTTTGTCACAACTTCTATACAGCTCGTATTTATGAGCTGATCTTCACGAAACTTCTTGGGTACCTTTGTTTTCACCTTGGGACAGGAATGAGTGTGTTTTTGGGTGCTTTGTTATCACTATGCTATGAGAACAAATATTTTGTGGTTCAGTCAGATCCACTCTGGGACTCAAAGATTTCTTTTCTAGTTTAGCATCTGACTGTCGCCCACCTTTACAATACTTTACCTATACATTTGTTACAGGCTACAGTCAGTATTTATGTACAGGCCGTTACAATACTTTATATGTACCTTTGTTATGAGTATGATAATAGATTAAAAATCCTTTCTGTTGATACCAAAGGGGTGCAATGTCCTAAGTCGATATATCCAGTTGATTTCATATTCCCGTCTTTTGGACGTGGATAGGTTGGAGTCGGGATTTGATTTGAGGATAAAAATGTTGCGATAACCCAGATCATTTATATTGTGGTCTGGTTGAGTGAAGTGAAGAGCTATGGTGGTGTCTCTGCCGTGTTTTATATCTGCTTGATGTTCCCGTAGGCGTGTGGCGAAATGCCGCTTACTTTCACCTACGTATTGTTTTTTGCATACTTTACACGTGAGCAGATATATGCTGTTTCGTGTTTGGCAAGAGTATTTTTTAGGGCCTTGAAATCTTTCTTTTGTTTGGTAACTTTTGAACCATAGACTATTTTCTTTTAGATTTTTGCATATGCCGCAGTTCGGGCGAGGGCATACTATAAATGGATTTTCTATTATGAAGCCACTGATGTGTTTAAGTGGCGGTAATTTGGCCCTAGTGATTAGGTCCTTTAAGTTTTTGTTTCTCCTGTATGCTGTTAAGGGTACTTCACTGAATAAGTTCCGTAATTTGTAAGAGAAATGAAGAATATGCCAGAACTTTCTTTTATTTGCCCGTTCCTGAGTTTTCGGTACGGTGCTAAACAGTGGTGGAGAAAGATGTGGAACGCCCATATAAAAAACGGAAGAGATCTGGTGACGAACCAGCACCCAAGAGGATCAATATTAGACCACAGAATTTAGCACCGTACCGAAAACTCAGGAACGGGCAAATAAAAGAAAGTTCTGGCATATTCTTCATTTCTCTTACAAATTACGGAACTTATTCAGTGAAGTACCCTTAACAGCATACAGGAGAAACAAAAACTTAAAGGACCTAATCACTAGGGCCAAATTACCGCCACTTAAACACATCAGTGGCTTCATAATAGAAAATCCATTTATAGTATGCCCTCGCCCGAACTGCGGCATATGCAAAAATCTAAAAGAAAATAGTCTATGGTTCAAAAGTTACCAAACAAAAGAAAGATTTCAAGGCCCTAAAAAATACTCTTGCCAAACACGAAACAGCATATATCTGCTCACGTGTAAAGTATGCAAAAAACAATACGTAGGTGAAAGTAAGCGGCATTTCGCCACACGCCTACGGGAACATCAAGCAGATATAAAACACGGCAGAGACACCACCATAGCTCTTCACTTCACTCAACCAGACCACAATATAAATGATCTGGGTTATCGCAACATTTTTATCCTCAAATCAAATCCCGACTCCAACCTATCCACGTCCAAAAGACGGGAATATGAAATCAACTGGATATATCGACTTAGGACATTGCACCCCTTTGGTATCAACAGAAAGGATTTTTAATCTATTATCATACTTGAGTTCTTTTTCATTTATTTCTGTTATGCATCAGCCAACTTCTACCTAGAGGGAAAGACTATAATGACACTTGACGTCACAATACAAATTACGCCACAATCTGGTATAGAAGGGACGAGGCGTAATTTTGTACTGCAAAAACAAAGTTATAAAAAGATGAACCACGAATGTCAACAGTGTGGTAATGAGTATAAATATCGCTCAGGACTTTATAGACATATTCGAGTCACTCACCGCAAATTCAATTTCGCGAAATGTGAAATATGTGATTCAATCTTCAAAAGAAAAGAATATTTAAACAAACATTTAAAAAGTCATAACGCAAACAATGCGAGCAAAACTAGTGATGCGCTCACTCAAACCGAAAATATGGACAGTTCAACGGAAGTGACTTTTGGGAGCGAAACGGTCCAATATGCGGAACCAGCGAACAGAACAAACAGTCAAACCAATACGTCACCAGACACTGGAACCTTAATTGACTCGCTCATCCAAAGAACTGTTGGAAATTCAATGGACGATATCGAAATACAGACAGTCCGTGAAAGTGAAATTTATCTTCCAACAATCTACAGCCACAGGGGCAACACGCCCCCAAACAGTAACCCCGATGACATTTAGCGGCTTTATAACTCAGACAAAGTTTTAAAGTTTGCAGAAACCAGGCTGCAACACATTTCAAAAATTGTCTAAAAAAATATTTTAGAAGAAAAACTCAGTTCGGCAGTTTTCCCTCTTGCCTTTTTATTATCCAAATGGGTACTTTAAACGGCACCAAAACAAAACGTGGCGCAAAAAAAGTGGTTACCCCCCCTAAAAAATTACTAACGGGTAGCTAAAAATAGGTACCCGACAGGTACTAAAATGTACCCGACGGGTATACAAAAAACAGTATACCCGACGGGTATTAAAATATACCCGACGGGTATACAAAAAAGTATACCCGACGGGTATACAGATATACACGACGGGTATACAAAAAAGATACCCGACGGGTATCAAGATGTACCCGACGGGTATACAAAAAATATACCCGACGGGTACATCCATTATGACGTCACGCAAAAAACACTATAAATATGGGTGCCTCAAACAGAGCGGCGCTAACGCCTCTGATGAATCCTACTAAGGAAGAAACCGGTCAGGCTAATATTTAAAGAAATTGTCCGTTCAACTTCTTGGACATTTTATATTATATTTAATTACCTTTGTTATGAGGTCATTACCTAGATGTTTGTCATTGCTGTGTCACATACTGTACATGTACATGTCTTGACAAGTTGAGCTACAGTGTCATGGACACTTTCATTAATTGATTGAGCTCTGAATGTTTTCCATAGCTGCATGCAGCAGTCACAGTATGACAAATTTTGTTCAATATGTTATTATTAAAAGTTGCCATAAAGCATGATTAAAATATTATGTTGACAGTATTTATTTTTGAAAAAGGTGCATCAATATACCTGAACACAAAGGTATTTGATATTTCATTATCAACTGGAAGAGTGCTAAATTTGTCTTAGTTGCCAAAATTTCTTCACTTGTCTTCTTTGCCTTGTAACAATTTATGGGGGAGTGCCTTTTCGCACTATTATTATCATTATTTATTGGTGTTTAAGGTCACATACTTATGCACAATGGCTAATCGTGACCATGGCAGATTTGAGACTTCCTATAAGAGTACTGTCCGAATAATTGTTATTTTCGCCAAAATTTACATGCAATTTCTCAGCACTGGAGCTATATTTTCTCAAAACGTTTCCCGTGAGAAGATAGGACATTCATCCAAGAACAATTTTGCTGATACATGTTTTATTCCAAGTTTTAACCCTCAGCCAGTAGTCATGCCTTGACTTTGAGTACCCTCAACTTGTACATGTTCATTGAAATACCAAGATTCAAGATTCTGCCACGTCCCCTATCAGACACTCAGTCTTCACACATTTAGAGCATAATATGATCCACTAAAATCACCACACAAATATTTTGAAATTAACCCCTATTGGCCACAAATGATAGTAATATAGCATTTTATCTTTGAGATTGACTAACTTCAAGCGCTAATTTCTCTAATTGCAATGTTGTAACAATTATTTTTGTATGCATAGATGCAACAATGCTTGCAAAAGAAAGTTACAGTTTAGTTTTTAATCTCATCTTTAACCCTCAGGCACATTGAGGGTAAGATTTCCATTCGTAAATGCTAAAATTAGCTAACTTCGGTTACAATTAACTGTCATTTTGGAAAGGGTTCATTTTAGATACTTTGTTTTGCTATAGGTAGAGATGCTTAATGAACAAATCCGCTGCTGTAAGTTATGCTTTGGGGCTTAACCCAGCATATGCTTTGGCCACGTAAAGAATAGTATTGGCTGACAAAAATTGATTTTCAGTGAATTTTGCAAACATCTGTACTCATTTCCTCTAATTGCAAGGTTGTTTTAGCAATTATTTTGGTATGGATAGATGTAACAATGATTGCAGAAGAAAGTTACTGTTTACTTTTTAATTAACATTTAAATTTGGCTTTAAAATATTTTCCTACCAAAACATAGCTTTTGAACCATTATTGGAACAGGCTAATCAAGCTCATTCCATTGAGGTCATAGGCTACTTTTTTGAGGCAAAAAATAAAATGTTTTTGTAAGGCCCACAAAAAAAAGTCTTGGTTCTCGGGTAATTCCTCATCCTTTACCATTTATTTTAGCTTGCAGTGCCTTCCAAAATTAGTATGAAATTATGAGACTTTTTTACCTTTTTTGATTGATATATATTTATTTTCAATTGTTTGCCATAAAGCATGATTAAAATACAGTATCTTAAAATTAAAAATTGATATAAAAATACAGTGTCTGTTATAATTGGTTTGTAAACATCCAGTTTTCTATGTTCTGCAGAAAATAACTCAAAATATTATGTTGACAGTATTTATTTTTGAAAAAGGTGCATCAATATACCTGAACACAAAGGTATTTGATATTTCATTATCAACTGGAAGAGTGCTAAATTTGTCTTAGTTGCCAAAATTTCTTCACTTGTCTTCTTTGCCTTGTAACAATTTATGGGGGAGTGCCTTTTCACACTATTATTATCATTATTTATTGGTGTTTAAGGTCACATACTTATGCACAATGGCTAATCGTGACCATGACAGTTTTATGGGTGGAGGAAGCCGGAGTACCTGGAGAGAACCACTGAGTATCGACTACTAACTGTCAGCTCCTGAAAATTCTAACTCTGTTCTAGCTCTGCTCAAGCAGGGTTACAGCGGTTGAAGACATGTGCATCATTGACGTGCAGTACGCCTTAGTACACAGCGTAATCATGCCCCCCCCCCTTTGGCACTGCCCCATAAATTGAAACCAGGTAAATCCATACAGATGAAATAATTTCACTTCAAAGATAATATGAACAACATTCATAGAATACGAAACCTACATGTTGTGGTACCTGCACTTAGAATGGAGCCCACATATGGGCTTCCAGCACTCTACCATTTAAAAAACAGAAAAATAAAAGCCTCCCTCCCTCACTGCTTTAAAAAATTAATTGCTCAAGAACCAAATGTATTTTTTTATTCGGTGTAATCAAGATATTTCTTTCCCCAAGTGTCATCTGTAAATCAAATATTTGTAAAAAGTTAACCCTTTCAAACAGAGTAGCCATTTTTCAGTCCAAAAGCAGGATATGTTAAAATTTCATTATTTTTTTATTTATTTTTTTAGATTTAATGATACTTTCAACAGCCAGGGTCACCTCGTGTCAGACAGTTTTACGGATGGAGGAAGTCAGAGTACTCAGAGAGAACCACCAAGTAATGGCAAGAAACTGTCAGACTCCCCAACATACTAACTCCACACAAGCAGGGTTAACATAGGTTGAAGACAAGTGCACCATCGACTTGCAGTTCACCTTAGTATACAATGCCACTGTGCCCCACGTGGGCAATTGGGATGAAGTGTCTGGCCCAAGGACACAACATGGTTGCTGCAGGTGGAATTCAAACCGAGGACCTCTCGGCTTGCAGCCTGTATCTCTACCTACTGAGCCATATAATTTCATTAAGTATGATGGCTGTTGAGTAAATGTGTGGGGGTAGACCAATCAATATTTTCAAACTGCAGCCCCAATGCTGCATGTTGAAAATATTAATTGGTCTATCCCTAAATAATGATTATATAGACTCTTCCAATTGCTGCCTTTGAACTGATATGGAAGATACCACCAGTGTTCAAAGGGTTAAGTGAGATTGGCTGGTCAGTATTATAACAATAACAATAGATTTTGTCTAGAGTGTTCTTGCAGGAACGGTTTGGTGGAGTTGGGTTAGTAATACAGTGTAATTAGAAATGATCAAGTGCAGTATCAAAGTGCCAGTAGGCAAATAATTATCAACTGTTTATTTGTGATATAAATTTTCACTTTTTTACTGAGATTAAAATCAAGTCATCTGTGTGATCAATCTATATAGAAAGCAATTGCGGTCAATTTAATTATATACCCATTGATGGTTTTTGTGTGGAAATTAGATTGTTGCTGGCAGACCTTATTGATTGAATTTTGTTCACTATTTTTCCCTCCATGAATGACCACAAATGTATTCCATCACTGGGACCCAGTAACTATGCACACTCCATCTGTATAATGTAACTGAGGTGGTAGGTCATCTATTTTTTTTTCCACCAGGATCGAATATTACAAAGGATAAGTCATTTTACAATTGAATACAATTTTTTTTTTACACAACTTGGCACTGGATTTGATACAACTGGCCAGGTCTTCAGTTAACACCAAATTCAAGACAGTAAAAACTGTGCCCAAAATAAGAAACATGCTAAAATTCTGTCCTTGATTTGTTTGGGTTAAAAAGTATTTCATATCTCTCAAATTTGGGTGTCACATGATATAACTTTGTTGTAATTTTTCAAAAAATTTGAAAAAACAATAATTAAAATAATGTATTTTGATACCCTGTGCATTGGGTAAAGGATTAAGTGGACTCAACTGTACCATCTTTATTAGTGGTAAATAAATGCACAGTGTATGGAGAGTGTATTACGACTAAAACACCTACAGGATATAGATTTTATAACTAAAATACATGTATTCTGTGTACAGTGACTAGAAGTATATTAGCTGTGTTTTGGGCAATAGACATCTCTGTTGAACCCAGAGGTTCATTGCTTGAAAGTTGCCTATATATTTTCATAGAACCTGAATTACTGTATAGTTGTAAGATATGCAAGCAGTGTTGTGGGCAAAAGGCCTCCATGTTAAACCCTGAGGTCCATTGCCTGAAACTTGGGCCGTACTGCTTTTATTATGCTCCCCGAAAAAAAATTTCGAGGGAGCATATAGTCACCGCCGTGTCTGTCTGTCTATCCGTCCGTCCATTCGTCTGTCTGTCCATGCAATTATATGGGAATTACAAGAGTTTTTTTTGTGTCCGGAGATGCATTATGAGCTTACCAAAATATTATGAGCTTATTTCATATATTATGAGATTAATTACTAAGATATGAGACTTATGAGGCAAATTGCAAATTTTCGGGGTTTATATTAAGGGTTAGGGTTAGTTCAGGGTTCAGGTTAGGGTCTCTTCAGGATTGGGGTTGGGGGATGTATCTGTTTCTATGCCCCCCAGAATTTTAAAAAAAAAAAACAAGGTTTTAACCATTGTCTGAACGAATTAAAATGATCAATTTTTCCATAACTCCCATTTTTGAGAACATCTGTCCATCTGAAACAATTGGTTTCCAAACGATAACTTCAGTTTGCCTGAACAAAATGAAGCAAATTTTATACATAGGTTTTTACCACATAATACAGGTTGGGTTTGATAGTGGGCTCAGTCCGATATTTTTTGGCAGAGTTATGACCCTTTTCCAACTTAGACATGTTGATATTTGTTTCTAAACGATAACTTTAGTTTGCCTGAGCGAAATGAAACAAAATTTTATACATAGGTTTATAACCACATAATACGGGTTGAGATTAATAGTGGGCTTGGTTTGATATTTTTTTGGCAGAGTTATCGCCCTTATATGACTTAGAAGACATGTTGATATTGGTTTCCGGATGGTAACTTGAGCTATAGGTCTCCGATGTCAATCAAACTTGGAATATAGCTTACTGTAGATAATACACCAAACAGGTTTGATTTTGTGTGTTTTGATAATTTTTATCTGAGTTATGGCCCCTTTTTCTCCTGAGGGTAGTTAGGCAGTGCTTGTTTACTGTGGTAAACAAGCACTGTTTAATTGGTAAAATAGGACCCAGTCACTAATGCGTGGGGTGCAAGTCCTCTAAAATAGGCAACATGGGGGCATAAACAATTGACTGACCTTAACTCTATCTCCATGTTGTGGTCACGCCATTGTGCAGAAGTATGTGACCTTAAACACCAATAGATAAATAATATGGCCCCTTTTTGGACTTTGTTAACCACTAAAATATAGTTTTTCATAAAGTGTTGGTACAGTTTTATGAGTGGAGGAAGCCGGAGTACCCAGAGATAACCACCAAGCAATGGCGAGCAACTATCAGACTCCCCAACATAATATCTCCACACAAGCAGGGTTAGCATTGGTTGAAGACAAGTGCACCATTGACATACAGTTCATCTTAGTATACAATGCCACTGTGCCCCACATGGGCAATTGGGATGAAGTGTCTTGCCCAAGGACACAACATGGTTGCCGCTGATGGGATTCGAACCAAGGATCTTGCAGCCCACATCTCTACCTACTGAATTTATCTCTAGAAAATACATGGATGTGACCCTGTTAATGCAGTACTCCTGAAAACTGAATAATTACCTTTATCAAAGTGACTATTGAATTAACAGGGTTTCATTGTATAAGGTCCAAGGCAATCTCCATCTTGATGATGCAAATGCGGTGCTGGCAAGTGTCTTTTTCTGCTCACCCCTTGGCTTCACACTTAACTATTTCTGTGCTTGTTCCAGTTGATTACTTATTTTGCAAAAATGAGTTTTCAACCAACTCAGTTCAGCTGTTTGTGAAGAAGTATTTGGTGATATTTTGTACCAAAATTTTTATGGTGTTCTTAATAGCATAGGCTTGGTACTGTTGCTCTAACCTGTCTTTTATCTTGTGTCTGATTTTGAAATTTAGAAAACAGAACTTGACCCTTGACCATTTATGATATTGAATTCTTAGTTTTTAGCCAGATAAAATAAAAAAAAAATAGAGTTGTGAAAAACAGATAAGTGTTTCAGAAATTTGTTAGATACTATTCATGGCTCTCCACATCAAGAGATAAGAGTGTAAACATGCAGAAAGTGACAATTTTTGTACAGCCTGTAACGAAGAATTATGCAAGCGCCTTGGAAAATACATTTTACCTCTCAATTTTCCACTTGTGTTTAACATCAATATCAAAATTTGTCCAGACAGGATTTTGTTCCAGGGATATTTTGAAATGAAATCACTTTAAAAAATTGAGTGCCTCCAGGAGAATAAAATAATATTATGTGTTTTCTTTTACATGGCATATTCTTTTCTGTAAAACGGTAATATATTAACCCTCTTCAAGTGCACTCTGGTGTCAAAATGGCAAGTTTTCAGCAGCAAATATTTCCCATAATGCAGTTTGATATTTAACCAAATATACCCTGTTTGACAGAGCTCAGTGAGCTCTGTCAAACACGATATAATTGGTTAAATTCATAGTTAAGAGAAAAACTGAGTGTTTGGAGAAAATTTTGTAGCACTACCTGTGTGCCCGGGGTTAAAAATGTTTCCAGTGAACTGAGTATCCACCTGTTTTACCTCAGGCTATTGGTTGGAAATATGTAATTTAAATTAATTCTTAAAACAAATTGGGTTCCCCTTCGGGAACCCCATGAGGTGAAGCAGTGCTTGTTTACTGTGGTAACCACGCTCTGCTTTACTGGTAAAATAGTACCTGGTACCCAATGCCAGGGATGAAAGTCCTCTATAATAGGCAACATGGGTTATAAATGATTGGCTGGACTTGATTTTGTATCCATATTGAAGTCACGCAAAGCCATTGTGCTGAAATTTTTAACTTTAAACACCAATAAATGAATAAAATATATTAGTTACTTGATGATTCCACCATGCTTGGTTATTGTTCGTTTCCTTGTAACGAGGCACCTTACCTGTTACAGTAATCTTTTAAGTCTTAAGATATCCCAACCTTTTTTGTCTTGAACTGTCTCCAAAATGGTCTGTATTCAATCTACAAGAAGGCTGTTTCCTGTCCAGGTTAACCCCACAAGTAACGGATAGGGTCTTGCAAATTGTGGATATTCGAAATCCATATTCGAATTGAATTCAAGTTGAAATCATAGAGCAGAAAACAGACTTTTCAAATATGGCCAACAAAAATAATGCAGAAAAAGCTCTTTATGGAGCTTGACCAATTACGGTAGCACTGGCGATACAATTCCATTTAAACACCATGAAAATGCTCTGTTTCATGCCAAGGTAACTGATTATGCAGTATGCCATCATCATGTGCCCTAGCTTTTATCGCTGTCAGTGCAACATGGGTATAAGCACTTTACTAAACTTGACTTTATATCCATATAGTGGTCACGATAGTAGTAGTATAGTAGCAATTGTGCAGAAATATGTGACCTTAAGCACCAATAAATAAATAAATGAATTGCTGTCAGTGCCAGATAATCTGGGCAAACTTGTTTTAACAGACCAGATTTTCCACACTATCTGTGTTAAATCGAAAATCAGTACTACAGTTCTAGGTAAGCAGTATAATGAAAGCAATCTTAAAAAATCAAAATCACATTGACAAGTGCCAATGTAAGCTCTTAATATTTTGAAAAATGGGATTTTCTATCAGTTATGACAAGCGAATGCACAGTGACTTAGCTTATAGAAGTGTTATTATAAGCTCTGACTTTAGGCACCATATTCTGTGGAAAAGAACTTTTCAACGTCAATCTGCTACTGATAAAAGCAAGTAATTAGGCTTTCCCAAACCCAGTTTGGGAAATGGGTTTGGGAAAGACTCTTGTTATTCTTCTTTTTCAAAATTTTTCTTCACTATTTTTTTTTTTTGATTTTTTTTTTCCGCCATCAATTTTGTCTGTTGCACTGCTCAAAAACAAGCTGTACGATTTTAACCAAATTTGGCATACTTATGTAATCCCACAAAATCTAGTGAAATGATGAAAATATTCTGCCAAAACCTTCAAAATTTCACCATTTTTCAACATAGCTCAAAAACAAGCTGTACGATTTCAACCAAAGTTGGCAAACTTATGTACTGTCACAAAATCTACTGAAATGAGGTATCGTCATATTTGTGAAAATGCTTATTTTCAAAATTTTCTGCCAAAACCATCAAAAGTTCACCATTTTTCAAAAGTCTCAAAATTATTTGCATCTATCTAGCTCAAATATTTGTAAAAACGCATAATTTCAAAATTTTCTGCCAAAACCATCAAATGTTCACCGTTTTTCAAAAGTCTCAAAATTGTTTGCAGTTATCTAGCTCAAATTTTCCAAACATTTAGAGCATAACATGATACACCAATATCATGTTATCACAAATATTTCAAAATTAACTGCTATTGGCCAAAAATATACGAATATAGAATTTTTGTCTTCAAAATTGACCAACTTCAAGGGCAAATTTCTCTAATTGCAAGGTTGTTGTAACAATTTTTTTGGTGTGGATAGATGCAACAATAATGGCAGAAGAAAGTTACTGTTTATTTTTTTTATCAAAGACTTAACCCTCAAGCACAATGAGGGTGAGAATAAGAGTACCATTTGAAAATGTCAAAATTAAACAATTTTGATTGCTTTTTTTCTATCATTTTGGAATGGGTTAAATTCAAACACTTTGCATGTCCGTATTCAGCATATTTGCATGTCCGTATTCAGCATATTTGTGTAAGTTTGGTTGTAAAGTTGATCCCTATGCCCATTCTGGTTGCATAAAAGTAGGTACCTCCAAAAAAAAAACTCCCATTTTTTCAGAATTTGGTATGGCTAAGGGACAATTTACTCCATTTCTAATTGATTGAGTGCTGAGTGTTGTCTATGGCTGCATGCAGCACTCAGTGTATGACAAATTTTGTTTTATATGTTATTATTAAAAGTTTAACCCTTGCCAGATTTGAGCCATCCCATAAGGGTACTGTCGGAATAATTGTTATTTTTTCCAACTTTTACATGCGATTTCTCATTTGAGTTTGAGCTTTGGTTTTTAAACTTAATGTAATAGAAAACATTCCTCAGTTTGGCTGCAGAGGGTGGCTAGAACCTCAATATGCCGCATCAGTCACAAACAGAAAAATGTGTCATCATCCACGTTCATGTTGGATATTCATTCGATTTGATAGTTGTGGGTGTATGTTATATTTGATATTTGATTCAAGTGAAAATGCTCTATTCACAGGAATCTAGTGGAGCACTAATTCTTTATCTTTACTGTGATAAACAATTTGTGTTTCACTGGTAATGTAGGACCCAATAGCCAATGCCTGGGGTGGAAGTCCACTAAAGTGGGCAGCATAGGTGTAAATGATTGTCTACATGTAAACTTGACTTCATACCTACACCCTGGTCACTATATAGCAATGATGCTGAAAGTGACCTTAAACATGAATAAATAAATAACTGAAAGCTAGTATTCTTAATCCTGCTTAACTGGTAGGGTGCTGGAAGCCCATATTTGGGCTTTACACTGAAGTGCAGGAATTACAACTTAACCCTTTACCCAATGTAATGGCAAAAAACCGGTCAGTGCTATTCACAAAAATGACCAATTAATTTTTATTATTTTTTCATTTTTTGTCTCAAAAACATAGGTTATGACCCCTCTTTGGAATGAACTAATGAACTTGTCGAGCCCGTTCCAATGAGTGGTCATAACCTATGTTTTTGAGACAAAAAATGAGAAAAATTAGTTATTCAAGAATTTTATTTGCAAGTGTCGTCTGCTTTTCATGTTAGGTAAATGGTTAACCCTTTACCCAATGCAGACAATATCAAAATTTATTATTTTAAATATAATTTTTTGACATTTTAAAAACAATTTCAACAACACCATATCATGTGACCCCTCGTTGGAACGAGCTCATCGAGCGCGTTCCGACGAGGGGTCACATGATATGGTTTTGTTGTGAATTTTTTGAAAAATAATATTTTTTCAACTGCTGAATTTGCATATTATGCGGGTGGATGCGGCCGATTCGTTGGGTAAAGGGTTAAAGGCCCCATAATTAGTGGATATGCTCCATTATCTTTGAAGTGAAATGACTTAGTCTCAATGCATTTGCCTTGTTACATTTTATGGGGGGAGTGCCTACAGGCCTACAAGCACTCTTCCAAACATTCTAACAAGACATGTTATCAAATTTTGATGTCCTAAAATAATGTCACTCAAAGACATCTTTGCAGCCAGACTTTACTCAACTCCTTGCATGCTGCTGGCGGATATTTCTGCCTGGGACAGGATTTTCCTTGTTACCTGAATAAGTATAACTTTAGCACATTTAATCAAACTTCCCCACTTTAAATTGCGTAGATTTTTTCATCAATTATTTCTGGGCTAAATGTTAATGAATTTTTCATCAAATCTAGATTTGATAAAAAAAAATATTTTGAAAATACTCAACGGGTTAAGAGTTAAGTAGTAACAGGCAGTGAGAACAGAGTTGATGGACGTACCACTATGAAGTTAACCTGTTGCCTGTAAGTTAAAAAAGTCTGAGTCCTGTTAAAGAAAATAATAGTCTTTGTTTTCTTTTGCTTGATATACTCTTTCTGTATAACTGTTATATTTTAAAAGGAATACAGAGGCTCTGAAAATCATCTGAATGGTTCCTATATTTCAGCTGAATGGCAAGACCATTTGATATAACCTGTTTTGGACCAGCAAAGGGGATGCTTTTGCATGAAAATAAAAATTGAACTGGGAATTATTAATTTACATATGGAGTACAAAATTGAATTTGAAAATGCAAGATCAGTGTGGAATCAGTTTTATAGAACAATTCAATAATGAAAAAATAATATAGGGAACATCAAAAAGAACTGGAGGAAAATTAGGTTATTGAAAAGTACAGTATGCTATTGATAAGTCCACATATTATTGTCAAGAAAAAGAAGGATGACTACAGTCTGCATCTCTGTAGAGTCATAAATTTTTCACTCCCTCTATTTGAAGATATTGTTGATATTGTAGGTCAGTTTAAGCCTGATTTTAGTCGAGTTGTGAAGAAGTCAAAATCTACTTATAGTTGGATGAAGGGCGGTTAGGCGGGTGGGCGTACGGGCATAAACAATTGGTTTCCGGATGATGACTTGATAATGGTTCGACCCACATTCAAGAAGCTTCATAGGTAGGTTGGCCTCTGTGAGAAGAAGAAGCCTATTCATTTTGGACTCACTAGGTCAAAGGTCAAGGTCACAGTGACCTTGAACATACTAAATCATAACTAATTGATTTCCGGATGATAACTTGACTAGGGTTGAACCCACATTCATGAAACTTCATATGTACGTTGGCCTTCATGAAATGAAGAACCCAATTTATCTTGGACTCGATAGGTCAAAGGTCAAGGTCACAGTGACCCTGAACATAGTAAATCAAAACAATTGGTTTTTGGATGATAACTTGATAATGGTTTGACCCATGTTCATGAAACTTCATAGGTAGGTTGGCATCGGTGAGAGGAAGACCTCTATTTTTTGGACTCGCTACGTGAAAGGCCAAGGTCACAGTGGCCTTCAGCATAGTAAATCCATAAACAATTGGTTTCTTGTCGATAACTTGATAATGATTTGACCCACGTTCATGAAACTTCATAGGTAGGTTGGCATTGGTGCAAGAAAGAGCCTTATTTATTTTGGAATGACTAGGTCAAAGATCAAAGTCACAGTGACCTTTCACATAGTAAATTGTAAACAACTGGTTTCCGGACGAAAAAGTTGATAATGATTAAACCCACTTTTGTGCTGTCACAACTCGACATTGGATCGGTGATCCTATCAGCATATTTTTTTAATCCTTTACCCAACGCAGATGATATGGAAATTTATTATTATTTTCAATATTATTTTTTAGAAAGTTTTAACAATATTTATTAACCCTTTATAAAGTTTAGTCTTGGTACTTGGCAATATTTCACAAAGTAAGGAGTTTCAACAAACCCATATCATGTGACCTTTCATTAGAATGAGCTTGTTCCAATGAGGTGTCACACGACATAGTTTTATGGAAATGTTTCGAAAAATAATATTTTAATATGCTCAATTTGTGTATATCATGTGGGCAGATGTGGTTGATTCATTAAGTAAAGGGTTAAATTATAGATTTTGCCACTTGTTTCGATCAAATACCTCTTCAGCGAATCATCCCAGTTCAAAA
Organism: Pictodentalium vernedei; assembly: GCA_031216915.1. Taxonomy (NCBI): domain Eukaryota; kingdom Metazoa; phylum Mollusca; class Scaphopoda; order Dentaliida; family Dentaliidae; genus Pictodentalium; species Pictodentalium vernedei. Next base: position 279,086,865 of record CM062290.1, read on the forward strand.
CGTAACTCAGGTTTTATCACACACCAAGGAATATGAGGGACGCATTGGCTCAGTAGGTAGAGATGCAGTCTTCAAGCCGAGAGGTCCTCGGTTTCAAATCCCACCTGCGGCAACCCTGTTGTGTCCTTGGGTAAGACACTTCACCCCCATTGCCCTCGTGGGGGAATGGTGGCATTGTGTACTAAGGCGTAACACACGTCGATGGTGCACTTGTCTTCAACCAATGCTAACCCTGCTTTTGTGGAGTTAGTATGTGTCTCGGCATAGTGTGGTAGTTGTCTCCGGGTACTCCAGCTTCCTCCACCCGTAAAACTGTCGTGGTCATGATTGTGCAGAAGTATGTGACCTTAAACACTAATGAATAAATAAATAAATAAATAAATAAATAAATAAATAAATAAATACCAAGGAAAGTGTCAGTTAAAAACAATCCCCAATTCTCCAAGGTTTGAGAGCAGTTTTGTGAAACTTCCAATGTGGTATTGCCATTGTCTACATGTGTGAAAATACTGGGAAAAAGAACATTTTTCTTATTAAGTAATATTTTGTAGAACATTTTTCTTTAATAAATGATATTTTGTCCCAAGAGTGCAACAAGCTGCCATCTGCAATGCTTTAGCATTGTAGATGGTACCTTCTTTCACTGAAAGAACGATTTGTGGGTGAAAATTTAATTTTAAGTGGGGTGGAGGGAGTAGCCTTGTTAATTTAGTCTTTGTACTTGGCACTATTTCACCTGCACATGTCTGATTGTCAGCAATCCGTTCTGATGACTCAAACATGATAGGAAAGTATTTTTTAGTTTTTTAATCTTCTGGTAGGTTGAGGGGTTGAGATATGTCCGATCACCAAAGGTTACTTTCTCAGGGAAATCTTTAGTTGGTATTCATTGACAGAAGCTCTCATCATATTAACTGATATGTAATTCTTTTGTGTGGAAAAGCTGAAACTTTTTGGGGTCATTAAATATAAAATGGCTTCATCAACGAAATTTCATGGACCAAAGGAGATGAATCATTTTTTGTACTGATCTGTAAACTGCAGCAATTAGCTGTGACATTTATGAAATGTCGAATCCTTTCTACTTATAAACTAAACTCTTGTATAATGTTCCAAAATAACTTGTGATATATACTCCCATGTGGGGTGTCTATGAACTATAATAACTCATTTCCATAGCTGCTGGAAGTGACATTAAATTCTCATCAATCTCACAGTCAATAGGTCATCATAAAAGTCATCTTGATAGAACAAAAGGCTGGTAACTTATCAGTATATTATTTATCCGCAATGATGATTTGGCTGCGTGTTATGCTGTTATTGAATTTCAGTTATTTTGATACTTTGGCTGTAGACATACGTGGTGTTGTCGACCAGTGCCAAATCCTGTTCAAATTTCCAAGTTGTGGCAAGATGATGTCCAGACATTTAGATTAGTCTAATTTGGGCACAAGCCAAATACTCACCCACCGTATTATGGCCTGGTGAAAGAGAAAAGCATCAGTGTATTCACCTTCATTCCATCAGTTTAATCCTTAAGTTCTCATTCCGCCACAAACTATCCCTTTATATTGCTCAGAAAAAGTTTTCCCAAGTGTATTCCTCCTTGAGAACTCTACTTGTAGGCTGCTTTTATCTTGACTGTGCGGGGGGTGAAGGGGGAGGGGTCTCAGTGGTTATGGCATTGCAATTCAAACTGAAAGGTCCACAGTTCGATCCCCACCAGCTGTAATTGTATTATGACCTTGGACATGGCACTTAATCCTGATTGTCACATGGGGTATGGTGGCACTATGCACTAAAGCGTACTGTATGTCAATGGTGCACTTGTCTTCAACCAATGCTAACTTGTGCACAGTTAGTACATTGGGGATTTTGACAGTTTCTCAGTGCTGTTTAGGGATTCTCTCCAAGCACACCAGCTTCCTCCACCTGTAAAATTGTCTGATAAGAGGTGACCCTGACTGTTGAAAGTGTCATTAAATCTCAATAAAAAATTAACCCTCTGCATTCTAATGTCAAAATACCAAAATTTCAAGTAGAATTTTTCCCATAATGCGACTAGGAATTGAACCAATTCAATCTTGTTTCACAGAGCTCGGTGAGCTTTGTCAACCAAGATTAAATTGGTTAAATTCCCTGTTGTATTATAACAAAAATATGCTGCTTGAAATTTTGATATTTTGACTGACATCAGTGTGCAGGACAGAGTTTGTTCTCTATTTGCCAATTTTATTGTCATTTCATCATCGTATCCACAAATCCAGTGCATGATTCTCATTCCATTAGTCAGACATTCTTCCCGCAAAGGCAGAACCAAAGGCACAACAATGAAATAAAATAAAATTTAGATATTTTGTAAAAATTATATCACTGATGTTGATAAAACCATACAAATAAGGATGTTATAGGAACCGGCTCATTGAGCCGGTTCCGATAACATCCAAATTTGTATAATTTTTTATTGAGAAAATTTAAAGGTATTTTGGCTGTCTTAGTCTTGTTCTGGCTACTTATTGGGCAATAAATTGGCCATGTTGGGCCAGAATCAGCATACCAGTAACTCTAGTTGTTTCTTCATATTTTGTATGTTTGTGGCAGGTATTTTAAAGTACTAGGTTTTCTTCCTCCCTCAGTTTGGTATTTCAGTATTACTACAATACCTTTACCGTTCGGTATACCACCCACCTCTGACATGAGGTAACCCTGGCTGTCAAAAGTGGCATCAAACCCAAATAAATAACTTGAAAGGATCCACAAAAATTTGCCAGTACTGGACAACTGGTTAGACTATCCAGAGGTCATGGTCTGCAAAGTTCTTGTTGGGTCCTCTCAAGTTGCTACTGGTCTAGTCCATAATAGAATGGACTGATGGATGTCAACCCATCAGATGGCCAAGTACCAGTGCATACTATTGGCTTCCAACAATTAACCTCCTCAGCAGCATAAGGGCTAAAGATAGCAGAGACTGCCAAAAGATGCTCTTGATAAGAGAATGGAATTAAAATTCTTGGAACATAGGTTCCCATGGTGTTCAACAATATTAAATTTTCATCTCATGTGATTTATGAATTATCAGACAAGAGTAAACATTTTTTTTTCTTCTTGCATCTGGTGTGCATAATCCATGTTCGTGAAAAAAACAGGAATCAATGCAAAAATATGAAAGTATTTTTTTTAACAGAAAAAGTTTCTATGCACTGTTTGTACTTTTAACCATTTGCCAAACAGAGAGACAAATTTTACTTGGCATCCGAATAAGTGATGTGTTTAATAATTTTCATTGGAGAAGCACTTGAAATCCCATTTTTAGCTCATCTTGACAATGTCAAGTATGAGTTATTGGGATGGGTTGAGATCCGTTGTCCATCCATACGTCTGTACATCCTTTCGTATGTATGTCTGTACATCCCTCTGTCCATCCACAATTCCTTTAGCACACCCTACAGGCTGCATCTTTCACCAGATCAATTTCTAATTTCATACCTGGCTTTTGGGTGACTAGGTGGGACCTATCAAATTTTTCTGAATTTTGTTGAAAAACATGGCAAGTGGATTTGGCATATAAATTGTCAACAATTCTTTTAGCACCCCTTACAGGCTGCTTATCTCACCCAATCTTTTTCAGATTTCATTTGTAGCTTTGGTGTAATGTCTAGATGGGAGCTGAATTTCGTTGAAAAACATGGTTGCCAGTGGCCATCTTGGGTTTGGCATATAAATTGTCAACAATTCCATTAGCATTCCCAACAGGCCGTATCCCACAACCCAATCTTTTTCAGATTTCATCCGTTCTTTTTCAAATTTCATATGTAGGTTTAGTGTGATATCAAGATGGGAGTTATCAAATTTTTCCAAATTTTTGTTGAAAAACATGCCCACCAGTGGCCATCTTGGATCTGGCATATAAATTGTCAACAATTCAATTAGCACACCCTGCAGACTGCACATCTCTCCCGATCTTTTTCAGATATGCTCTTATGAATTTCATATTGAAATTTATGAAACAGGGTAGTGCTCACCTGCCGAAGGCTAGTCTTGCTTCATCTGTAAACCCAGACCCTGCACTTAGCAACACCTGGCACTAAATTTGAAAGATAAATATTAATCCAAGCCAGAAAATACTGTCATCTGCAAAATGAGGTCCCCAGAGGGTGAATTTAGTGATGCTACCCTGCAGCAGGGTAGCATCACTAAATTTACCCTCTGTGAACCTCAATCTGAATCAAGGTCTCAAAACTAAACAGAAAGAGGTACCCAGAGGATAAATTGGCCCACTGTATGGGATAGCATCATCAAATTCACCCTCTGGGGACCTCATTCTGCAAATGTCAGATTGCTTATTTTCAGGCTTGTATTAATCCCTCTAAACTTGCATAAAGTAGGACATCTGTCTCACACCCTGATCATTCACACTTTGGACTCTAAGGTAGTCAACAACTAATTAGCATGCTCAGACAGACAAGATGTAAATTCAAACAGACATTCCAAAAAGCCGTGTTAGCTCTGAACCTTTCTCACCCTCTTACTTGGACTCTCTGAGTAAAGGATAAGAGCATTTAACTGAAGGTGAAATTCATGAAAGAGAATCACCTTTTCGGGGAGCGGTAGAACTTTCGGTGAGAGGACCTCCTCTCACACTGTTCCTCACCTGAAAGAGAATGGGGCAACCACTCCTGCAAAGAAGACAGAGAGCCCCTCAGCCAAGCAATGGGATGTCTGATGCCTGAAAGTTTTTGTAACGAAGAAGAAAGCAGAAGGTTTCAAGAAAGAGGTGGAAAAGGCAACCCCCCTCCCCCCCATCCACTTCCCTACCTTACCCCACTATTCAACCCATCCAACAGCTGACTCCTCCCCAAGAGGCAGTGGTGGATGTGGAATGGCCTGTGGAGACTGAGGCAGAAATGAAAGTCACTTTCTCTCCACCTCTGATTCCTCACTGACCGCTTCCTTTGGAATCAAAGGAGCTATGTCCACCACTGGAGGTGCACAAGCAACTCCCTGATGTGATGGATGAAACAAGATGGCTTTAATACCGCAGAAACCAAGGCAATGAATTTTCCACAAAAATAAGATATTTACAGTTTTTGAAAAAATAGCAAGGACCAGCAGTACTTTTTAAGCTCCCTATACTATTACCTTTACTCAACATGAATAGCAGAGAACAGTTAAATATCTAAAAAAAAATTAAATAAGCTTGTTTCAATAAAGTGCCAAAAAATATGTTATTGACACAAGTGTTTTTAAAATAATAAAATTTAAATTGCAAATTTTATGAACAGCTGTGTTCAATTACGTCCATTACATAAGATAAAGCAGGCCTTTAGATTAGGCTTAAGTGGGCACAATTTCAAATACTCATTATTATTTGTTCTACTCCTTTAGTTAATGTTTACTCAAGAAGGTTTCTTACTTTCCAGGTTTCAAGCTAAAATTTTCATGTTTAAAGCTGTCAACACAGATTGATTTTCACTGGCAAACTCTGTGTTTTTTAAACTTGTTTACCTGTTGCATCATTTTGTTTTTGACAGCAAATTTTTCCCACAAGGCAGTTTGATATTTAACCAATACCATGTTTGACAGAGCTCATCGAGCTCTGTCAAACAAGATATAATTGGTTAAATTCACAGGTAAACAAGAGAAAAACAGAGTGACTAGAGAAAATACTTTTGCACTACCAGAGTGCTAGGGGTTAACTTGACAGGTTGGCCCTAAACTATATTGCATTCCCCGTGGAAACCCCGGGAAGTAAGCAGCACTTGTTTACTGTGGTAAACCAGTTCCGCTTTACTAGTAAAATAGGACCCAGTCACCAATGCTTGGGGTGAAAGTCCTCTAAAATGGGCAACATGTTGATCAACGATTGACTACACTTGACTTCATCTCCATGTTGTGTCACGATTAGCCATGGTGCATAACTATGTGACGTTCACCACCAACAAACAAACAAACAAACTATATTGCATGCATTGACCAAAACCATATGGATGAAAGACTGCAAATATCTAAAGGAGAATTTAAAAGCTGAATGATTTGGGCAATATTACATTATTTGGGCAAATGTTCACCGATCTGTAAGGGGTTAATAAAGAGGCTGAATACTTCTATTTTTAGCTTAACTTGACAAAGTCAAGATAAGCTATTGCCATCAGGCATGCAGAGGTCCGTGAATCTGTTCACATTTTCGTTTAGCACAGGCTACACCCCGCAGTTCTTATCCGATCGTCACAAAATTTCACATGCAGGTTTTTAGCACCATGTAGCACAGTCTACAGGTCATATTTATGAAGGGATTTCATGGTAACTTGGTAGGATGACTCTGTATAATATCTAGATGAGAACGTCCCCTTTTGGTCATGATCTGTTCTGTGAGTCTGTTCACATTTTCCTTTAGCACAGGCTACACTCCATAGTTCTTGTCCGATCGTCATGAAATTTCATATGCAGGTTTGGGGTCATGTCTAGATGAGAACGTCCCGTTTTGGTCATGATCTGTCAACCGTGATGGCTGCCCAAGCCCAAAACCCCAAAACTTTTAGCACAGTCTACAGGTCATATTTAATATGGAGGGATTTCATTGTAACTTGGCAGGATGACTCTGTATGATGTCAAGATGGGAACTTCCCCATTTGGTCGCGATCTGTCAACCCTGACGGCTGCCGGAGCCCGAAACCCAAAAACCTTTATCACAGTCTATAGGTTGTATTTGTGGAGGGATTTCATATAGGATAGGATGACTCCATATAATGTGTAGATGAGAATGTCCCCTTTTGGTCATGATCGGTCAACTGTGATGGCTACAGAGGCCCGAAAACCTTTAGCACAGTCTACAGGTCATATTTATGAAGGGATTTCATTGTAACTTGGTAGGATGACCCCAGATAATGTCTAGATGAGAACGTCCCCATTTGGTCGCGATCGTTCAGCCGTGATGGCTGCCCGAGCCCAAAACCCGAAAACCTTTAGCAAAGACTACAGGTCGTATTTTTGAAAGGATTTCATTGTAACTTGGTTGGATGACTCAGTATAATGTCTAGATGAGGACGTCCCCTTTTGGTTGCGATCGGTTAACCGTGATAGCTACACAGGCCTGAAGCCTGAAAACCTTTAGCACAGTCTACAGGCCATATTTATGAAGGGACTTCATTGTAACTTGATAGGATGACTCATTTTGGAATAATTTCACTGTAACTTGGTAACTTTGGTTGACATACATTAACTGTGAGCGCCACATTAACCCACCCCTCAATCCTGTAGTACAGTCTACACCTCAGATTATTTTTATTAAAAACATGGCATACAGGGAACGGAAATTAACATATTCTCAATGATCACAATTCTTGTCATATTTCATAATCCTTTCATAAACTTTGAACATTATCCTTTTCATCAAACACAACACACATTCAAGTTAAGCTACAGTGTCATTGACACTTTCATTTCCTCCAAATCATTAATAATCTCCAAAACAAGTTTAATGTGCCAGTGAAAAGGGTGGGCAGTGAACTAACTGTACTTTGACAGAGAAAATAAAGGACTGAGAAAAATTATTGAACAGAACAGCTTCCACACTCAGATTTATTTATTTATTTATTTTATTGAGGTTTCAGTGCCACTTTTGACAACCAAGGTAATATTGTGTCAGATAGTTTTGTGGGTGAAGGAAACTGGAGTACCTGGCGAGAACCACTGAGCAGTGGCCTACCAACTGTCAAACTCCCCAATATACCAAGCCTGCACAAGTGGGTCCAGCATTGGTTAAAGCCAAATACACCATTGATGTGCAGTACACATTAGTACACAGCGCCACCATATTTCCACATGGACAGTTGGGATTAAGTGCCTCGCCCAAGGACACAATGCAGTTACCTCTGGTCATGTTCGATCCATGGACCTTTTCCCGTGTGGGAACCCCAGGAAGTGAAGCATTGCTTATTTACTGTGGTAAACAAACTGTTTTACTGGTCAAATAGGACCCAGTCACCAATGCCTGGGTTGGAAGTCCTCTAAAATGGGCAACATGGGTATAAACGATTGACTAAACTTGACTTTATCTCCATGTTACGGTCACAATTAGTCATTGTGCAGAAATGTGTGGCCATAAAACATCAATGAGTAAATAAATAAAAGGACCTTTTGGTTTGAATTTAAGTCTGATGCCCTTACCTCTGAGCCACCCTCACCCCCCACACACTCAGATGTTTGGCTAATTTCCCTCTTTAGGGGTGGAAAGGATATGGTGGTGGAAACTTGAAATATGGCCTTTTGTGGCATATACAGTAGAGCCCTGTTAATATCAATTTTTGCCGTTTCGGAGTTAGCCAAAAATGTATGTCTATGCAACAACGGGAAATATTTTCCTGCGTTTTGGTACGGTGTTGGTTTTTGATTGGTTGAAGACTTTAGATTATGACCAATAAAATTGGTTCATGCTTTCATCGTATTTTTATGGTGTATTGAGTTTTCATTTCTAGCCTGAGCTTAGTGCAAGCAGGTTGCATGTCAAATTTTATTCACGTCATATCGGAATATACAAAATTTAGTACTATTTTACTTATATTAGGTGAGGTCCGAACGTCTTCCCTGAAGGTAATTTCTGCATTGGCTTTTGGACGCAGGTTTCCAGGGTTTTGGCCAGAGTGGTTTTATCTCTGGTTGTTCCTGATTGGCATTATTACCATTACTGGGGTACGTGCTAAACAAAAGACAGGTTTTTTCACAAGCCCGCAATCTCCATGACATCGTACTGAAACACTGTGTATGTATTTTAATAAAAATCCTGCTGCTAGCTGGCTCTCGGCTATTGGCTAATTATTTAAAAAGTGTGTTTTTTAAATATTGAAAGTGAAGTATAGACTTGAATAGCCACTTTGTCAGTGAGAATTATTCTATTAACAGAATTCTATCTACAGGGATTTGATCTATTTATTTATTTATTGGTTGTTAAAAATTAATTATTTCTGCACAATGGCTAATCATGACCACGACAGTTTTACGGATGGAGGAAGCCGGAGTACCCGGAGAGAACCACCGAGCAACGTCAAGCAATTGTCAGCTCCCCAACATACTACACACAAGCAGGGTTAACATTGGTTGAAGACAGGTGCACTATTGACGTGCAGTATGCCTTAGTACACAATGCCACTGTGCCCCCACGTAGGCAATGGGGGTGAAATGTCTTGTCCACAGACACAACGCAGTTGCTACAGATGGGATTTGAACCGAGGACCTCTCGGCTTGCAGCCTGCACCTCAAAGAGCTCTGTCAAACAAGATATAATAGATTAAATGCCTGCATTGGATGTACTGAGACTAACTTGGGTGATATACAAGGGTAATTTAGTGATTGTTGGGGTGAGTTCACGACATATTGTAAGATTTTTTTTATTCAATTAACAGGAGTTTACTCTTTAACCTATATGCAAATTACAGGGTAAATTTGTACTGAAGGTATGGTCAATGGTTTTGTGTTTGTAAATTACATTCAATTAATAGGATTATTCAGTTAAGAAATATCCAATTAAGTGGTCCACTGTATTACCTTTAGTTTGGGAAGGCATTAGTATTTGCCTTGGTAAGACAAATTGTGCTATCAAAATTTGTTACTTACTAATATGAATTGAATATGAGTTAGATGGGCACGTTCCAATGAGAGGGTCACATATGTTATTGTTGGAATTTTTTAGATTTTTTTTTTTTCACTGCTCAATTTGTAAATTGTGCGTATGAATTTGGCTGATTCATTATGTAAAGAGTCCCTCGACCCAGTGTGAGTAAAAGATGACTAAAGTGTAAACACTTCTTTAACAACAAAATATTTTCATTTTTGCATACAAAATATACCTCATGACCATCAGTGGAAGGAGCTTGATGAGCAAGAAATAAGTAAATTTGAATTGTATTTTTTGTTAACAGTTAGAAATGTCCGGAAATATCATAATGTGGGCAAATCATTTTACCCTCAGCATTGAAACAGTCAAAGTGTAATGCACTTGAATGAATGAACAGTTTACAGGTACTTGAACAACTTTCATTCACTTATCTTTGCCTGGCAATATTTATGTCAGTATATTCCACACAGACAAAAATATTATTTATTCAAGTGTTAAGTATGTTTGGTTGATTTTTTTTGTGCATCCGGTTGATGCATTTTTCAAAATGTTGATGCAGTGATTGCAAGTACTGATATATTTCCATGGGGTTAGTATTTTTCAACTTTCTTGTCATATCAATGGTTTTCCTTACTTTCTATTTAATCTTTGTCACTTGGTTTGTTTCAACTACAAAAATGGTTCTGTAATCAGTTTGAAGCTATTTGACTCTTTTTTTATGAAGCCTATAAAACCCCTAAATAGTTGCAAAGATTAGTACATTGGAACCCTGTTAATTGAATAGTCACTTTGCCAATGAAAATTATTTAATTAACAGGCATATTCAATTAACAGGGACTGTATCACTTTCCTGTTTTCTAGAGATAATCTTAGCATTTGTTCTATTATATCTTGTTTGACAGAGCTCCATGAGCTCTGTCAAACAAGATATAATAGAGTAAATGCAGGTTTTGGATGTACTGAGGCCATATAGGTCTATAAACAAAGGAAAACTGATGCGAGTCAGGGTAATTTCTCGACAGGTTACAACATTTTTTATTCAATTAACAGGAGCTTACTCTATAACCTATATTCAATTAACAGGTCAAATTTGTACTGGAGGTCCAGTAAAACCTGTCTTGAGAGACCACTGTTGTGAGAGACCACCTGTCTTGAGAGACCACTGTGGCCATGTACCGATTGGTTTCACTCTATAATGGCCCTGTCATGAGAGTTCACCTGTCTTGAGAGACCACAAATCTGTGCCAAAAACTCAGTTTTTCACCTGTTTTGAGAGACCGGAAAATCAATTTCTGGCAATTTCAGAGTATTAAAATCAATAAACAGGTTGAGGGTTAGAATTTGTTATTCAAAATTTATTTTATTCAAAATTATTGGAGAGTGCCTGTTTGCACTCTCCAATAATTTGTAATAAAACAAATTTATACAAACAAAATATATGTGTTTGACTGAAGAGAAAACATGGTCAAGGAAAAAGATGGCTTTTGTTTCGGTACCCTCATTGTAACTCAGCTAGTTAATATCAGTGCAGTGTGCAAAGAAATCAACAGTTCTAAAATGTAACAAGGACGTCGGCCCAAACAGTGAAGTTTTTCAGTTTATGTACGTTTATCTATAATTTATTAAACAATGCCTTTGTACTTGTATTAAAACTGAATTAAAATAAAACAATAATAAACAAAATTTGAAAAATCAGTTCTTCTCCATTTCTGCAACAAATATTCTCTGGTTGGTCATTCACTGACTAGCAAAAACGTCAAACCTGTAATGAGAGACCACCTGTCTTGAGAGACCACTTTTGCTCAGCAAAACAGGTTCTACTGTATTGTAAATGTGTTTTGTGTTGGGAAATTATATTCAGTTGACAGGGTTATTCAGTTAAGAGATATCCAATTAAGTGGGCTCCACTTTAATGCCATATAAGAAACAGGCTGAAATTGTAAATCGATTTATCCAAATACTGCATGGCTTATATTTCAACAAGAATCTGAGAATTGATTCACGTGAAGATTCGCCCAACAAAACCAGCGAGAATCCATGTAGATTTTCACTACACCTTTGCTAGGATTTTCGTGAACAGAATTGAGTCAATTTAACCCTTTACCTAACATGGAGGCAGCAAATTAACCAATACAAGGCTAACATGACCTGAAATATCCTGACACTTTGTCAATAAAATTGTACAAATATGGCTGTCATTGCAACCTGCTCAATGAGCCAGTTCCAATAACATCCATATATTTGTAAGGTTTTATTTGTAAATATTGTTTGTTTTTTTGAAAAAATTATCAAATTCATTTTATGTTAAAAATTAAAATGCTGTGTTGAGTAAAGGGTTAACATGTGTTATCAGTATATAACAGGGGTTCCACCATGGAGGCCTCAAGGGATCCTGGGACACTCTTAGCAGGTATGTATTCTCGCAAGCATTTTCATGAGAATCCAAATGGATTCTCCCAAATTTAGATGAAATATATACTCTGTACTGTAGCCAATATTGGTACAGTGGAACCTGTTAGTTGAATAGCCACTCAGCCAATGAAAAATATTCAATTGACAGGAGTCCCTGTGGGAATCCGGAGAAGCGGAGTCGTGCTTGTTTCCTGAGGTAAACAAGTTCTGCTTTACTGATAAATTAGGACCCGGAACTAAAAGGACCCCAAATGATGTTTTGTCAGGTTGATAAGAAATAGATGGAAGATGCATTAACTTTTATAGAGCATGTCAAAGTACCGCCAGTACCAACATAACCGGTACCAGGTTGGGACAGAGTCTGTTCTGCCGAAACCGGTACCGAGACAAATCAACAATTGAGTGACATATCACAATCAGATGGGAGAAATTCGCATTTAAACCGATCCAGTCTCCAAGATTGCAAAGACAAACATGGCATTGTACAATTATTCTGCGGCGACATCGAAGTAATCATAAAGCATGAAAATCGTGTTTAATGATTACTTTGATGTTGCCACAGAATAATTTTTTTGAAGTAACCGATGACAGCGCTTTCATTGTCTTTGATGCCACATTTGAAAAGTCAAAATGGTCGGCCTTATCGAGGTCGCTGTGCAGACAGAACATGTACCTTTAAAGTGTTTTGATATTTTTATTCACAAATAAGTTGAAAGTATGTCGTGCAAGTGTGCCATACACGATTATCAGTCTGTTTACCCTTGTTCAGTTAGGAATTTCCACATAAAATAATTTTTGTCCCAGTTCTGGCGGGACAAAAGCCTCAGTACCGGTGCTGGTTGGAGCATGAGAGAATGGATGGTACCGGTACAGGTACTGATTGACATGCCTGACTTTTATTCCTGGGTTGTTTCTGGGATATCTACTGTATGACAATCTGTTACATCTTTGACCAAAGCTCTCAGACCACCAGTCCTGGAAAATAGACGGGTGCGAGTGCAATTGCTCCCATCTGCACCCGTGTTTTCTATTGTACAGGAGCTAAAAAATGCACTCGTTGAAAAATATTGTGGAGCACTAATACATAATGACATTCTTCTAAATATGGATTCAAAAAAGATAACTGTTATGGCCCTCATAGATCTATCCGCTGCATTTGATGCAGTAGATCATGAAATACTGCTTAACGTTCTACACGACAACTTTGGAGTGTCAGATACAGCTCTCAGTTGGTTTAAGTCATACTTATGTTTACGTAAGCAGGTCGTGGTTGTAGGAAAACACAAATCAACATCAAAACTGCTAAATTTCTCTGTCCCCCAAGGTTCCTGTGCAGGCCCAGTCCTTTACACTGTTTATGCGAGCACACTTCAGTTTATTCAAAGTAAAGTAAATATACTTGGGTATGCGGATGACCACTCATTCTACGACAGTTTCTTATCAGGAGATGCTATCAAGGAAGAGAAGGTGTGCAATGGGTTGGAAGCGTGTTTGGATGAGGTACGTGTGTGGATGTCCGAGAACAAGTTAAAAATGAACGATTCAAAAACAGAAGTAATCTTCTTTGGTTCCCACGATCAATTGCGTAAGAATAATCATAATGGCATTTGCGTTGGTTCCACCAACATTAGTAAAAGTGATTCCGTAAAGTACCTTGGTTTCCATATTGACGAGAATATGAAACTAGAAAAACATGTGATGGAAAAATGTAGGATAGCTTCATATAATTTATATAACATCAGGAAAATTAGAAAACATCTCACCACAGATTCCTGCAGACTCATAGTTCAGGCATTGGTAATTTCTCATCTGGACTATAGGAATGCACTTCTATTTGGCATTTCACAAAATCTTCTGTCAAAACTTCAAAAAATTCAAAATATGTCAGCTAAACTTATTCTGGGAAAATCAAGATATGATAGCAGTACAGCGGCATTGAAATTATTACATTGGTTGCCAGTAGCGAAAAGAATTCAGTTTAAAATTTTGACATTTGTTCACAAATGTATCTATGGAGGCGCCCCAGACTATTTGAAAAACATGATCCACAAAATTCGACACATGCGAAATCTAAGATCAAAGAACACTTGTGAACTTTTTGTACCGAGAAGTAATTGTAAAACCTTCGCAGACAGAGCATTTTCCGTGGCAGGTCCAAAACTGTGGAATTCTCTTCTCATTGATGTCCGCAAAGAAAACGATTTATATAAATTTCGAAAAGCAATTAAAACTCATTTATTTAAACAAGCCTTTAATAGGTAAATGTCTATAAATTTTCACTATAATCTGTATTCACCATACCAAGCGCCTTTGAATACTGTATAGTAAAAAAGGCGCTATAAAAATGCTTTTATAATAATAATAATAATAATAATAATAATATTCTGTGAGGGCATATAAATGTGTGTTGTTTTGGGAAAGCAGCACTCTGTGGCCAGTTGGACGTTACTGTCATAATTCAGCAATTTCTTATACATTTAACCCTTTGAACACTAGTGGTATCTGCCATGCCAGTTCAATACCAGCAATTAGATGAGTCCATATTCATTATTTGGGGTAGACCAATCAATATTTTCAATGTGCAGCCTCAGGGCTGCATGTTGAATATACTGATTGGTCTACCCCACACGTTTACTGAACAGCCATCCTATTTAATGACGTTATGACGTATCATGTTCCTGGCTGGAAAAGCGGCTGCTCGTATTCAAAGGGTTAAGGTTTCTGGTGTTTGATGACAGTATTCCCTCAAAAATTCATATACTAACATTTTACGGGTGCAATTTACTCTCGACTCTGATTTCACGGGAGCTTAAAACTGCACCCGTCAATTTTGTTCATTTCCAGCACTGGACCACCAGTCTAATTTTGTTTGGATTTTGATGCTGTTATGGGCTGTTTTTCTCATTGGAACCCCAGGCAGTGTAGTGGTGCTTGCTTACTGTGGTAAACAAGCACTGTTTTACTGCTGAAATAGAACCCAGACACCAGTGCTTGGGTGGAAGTCCTCTAAAATTGGCAACATAAGAATAAACGATTGACAGCCCTTGACTTTATCTCCATGTTGAGTCATGATAAGTCATTGCGCAGGAATATGGAACCTTAAACACCAGTAAATTAATCGATAAATAATGCGTTGTTTGTTTACCCACTTTTCATGGAAATTTGTGTGCAGACTATCAATAATACCTGAATATATTCTTTAAGAAACTGAAAACATAACGAATCATGTCGACTGTTGGTAACTTCATTTTAAAGTGGCCTTGGGCTCAATTTGGTAAAAAAAAAGTGTTTTCAACCAGAGTAATTTAAAATTCTCCCCAAATAATTTTCAAGTCTACACCAAATGAATTTCAAGGTCCTTATTGTGTAATTCAAAAATTTTCAATGTCCTAAAAATTAAATAAGCATTACTTTATCAAATTTTGTGTATCCCAGTAGTGATCTCGAGTCAAATCTTGGCTGCCTGAAAAGGCTACCAAGACTTGACTTGAAACCTCTCCTGCTCCTGGTGTAATACTTTTAGGCTTTCTCATGACTGCACAATTGGACAGACGTTTTGGGGCCACAGATATTATTACATTAACTGGCTTTATGGGATAAAGCTCAAATATGTTTGTGAACATTTTTTAACTGATCCCAGATATGGGCTTATGATACTGAACCTTTGATAAAATTTCCTTTTCGCCTGTGGGAACGCGGAAAATGGTGTAGTGTTTGATTACTGTGTTAAACAAGTTCTGCTTACTGATACAATAGGACCTGGTAACCAATAAATAATATCTTTTACCTTTGAGACAGCATTTGCAAAATATTTTCCAGGACTAAAAATTTTCTTTTTTACCTTCAAAACATAGCTTACAACCCCTCATTAAGGGGACATAAGCTTGGTTTTGGAGGCAAAAATAGAAGGAAAAAAAACCCAAAAGATTTGCATGGCAATTTTTGTGAATGGCACTGGCAAGATATGGTTGTTACATTAGGTAAAGGGTTAATTGGCTTGGAAGACGCCATTCTAATGAACCAGGAATAGAAGAGTTAAAAACAAGTCTTAATTGTTGAGCTTTCAAAGGCTGATATGCCTGTGATCATGTCTGTCTTGCTTGATTTGGTCGACATTCAACACATTCAACAAATTAGTGTTAGTTTAACATTAATGAAGTCCTTTAAGAAAATCAAGTCATCAGTAAACAGTGCCAAGATAATATTTTTCAAAATATCTTGTTTGTATTAAAAATACTGATTTCTTTGATTTGTACATGGGTATTTTGATATAAATATGTTTGAATAAACATTATTCCAAGATCTACATCGATGAATGAAATCCCTTCAAAGTTCATCTGAAAAAATTCTTTCTTGAAAAATTTTTTACTAGGCTTGTCTACTCTTAGATTTGTGTGTACTGTCATTTGTAACATGAGAATCAAGGGATGCGTTCCTCCTGTTTTCAGTGCTTGTTTACTGTTGCAAACAAGCTTTGTTTAACAGGTAAAGTGGAACTCTGTCTCCAATGCTTGAGTGGAATTCCTCTAAAATGGGCTAGATGGGTATAAATGATTGACTAAACTTGACTTTATCTCCATGTTGCGGTCATGAATAGCCATGGTACAGAAATATGTGGCCTTAAACACCAATAAATAAATCATAGTAACAGTATTGACTCCCCTGTGGAAATCCCAGGATGTGAAGCAGTGCTTGTTAACTGTGGTAAACAAACTGTTTTACTGGTAAAATAGGGTCCAGTCACCAATGGTTAAGGTGGAAGTCTTCTAAAATGGGCAACATGGGTATAAAAGATTGACTAAACTTGACTTTATCTCCATGGTGCCATCTCGATTAGCCATTGTGCAGAAGTATGTGATCTTAACCCTTTACCCAACACACATGACATCAACATTTATTATTTTTAAATATTATTTTTTTAAATAATTATTTTTAAAATTTCAACAAAACCATATCGTGTGACCCCTCCCTCATTGGAATGAGCTCGATCAGCTCCTTCCAGTGAGGGGAGTCACATAATATGATTTTGTTGAAATATTTAGAAAAAAAATTATTCTTTCAAATGCTCAGTTTGGAAATTATGTGGATGGATTCATCTGACTCGTGATGAGAAGGGAAGATGCCAGAAATTTTGTGGGATATGCTAAACCAATGAAGTCAAGTTTGGCATTAACATAATTTGAACAGATTATTACAGTGGCAGCTATGGCTATGAAATACCCATACTGTAACAGTGTTCTCATTAGAGGCATGTGATGTTTCAATTCCAAATCTTAAGTTGCTATTCGGTTTGATTGAGAATCAGTTGCATGATTCATTTCTTTTTGAATCTTTTTACAGAAATGTATCTTGGCATCAGTCATCTATGTCATCTCACAAAATGTCTAGTTCCAATAGAAATTGTACATAAATAAATATAGATTGTAATTTTTCGCTATATTAACCCTTTTACCCAACGCAACGGTCAAAACAGGCCAGTGCTATTCACAGAAATTCCATTCAGTTTTCATTTTGTTGCGTCAAAAACAGCTTATGACCCCCTCATTGGAATGAGCTCATTGGGCTTGTTCCAATGAGGGGCATAAGCTATGTTTTGGATGCAAAAAATGAAAAAAATTAGTTATTCAATAATTTTGTTTGCAAGTGTCGTCTGCTTTTCATGTTAGGTAAAGGGTTAACATAAATAGCATTGAATCCATGGCAACACCCATGCTAATTACAGTCCTACTAGTTAATACCACTGTTGAAAGCAAATTTAAAGTTTCCAAACAATGTCGACGATGAGCCCTGCGAATTGCCTAGTGCTGGTAATTCTCACACTTGTTCCTGTTTTTGAACTATAATCTTTACTGGGTAATATTCCAGCTTCATAAAAGCATGTCTTCGACAAAGGTATATCTTGATGATGTAGTTGGAATATTTTATCTGTTGGCACTTGAGAGATCTCAGGCGGAACAAATCAGGTCTTAACAGACCTCCTTCATCCCAAAATTGATCATCTTCAAAATGCCCCTAATTAGATTCAAGGTTCGATTAGACTTTGAACGATAGATCTAATTCGATTTGAGATTTGATTTGAATAGAAAATGTATGATTCTCAGGATCCTTGTTCTCATGGATCATTAAATTCCTTGGAAGTCCTGCAATTTAGATATCCCTTGTCAAGGACTTGGACAATCCTTGCATATTTTAACCTATCTTGAAAAGCCTTCAAAATGAGATATCATGAGATCAGAGGATATTTATTTCGACAATATTCTGTTCATATATTCCCCATGCTATTTATCAAACATCCATTATCACTTTTTACCCTTACCTGACAGACACAACTGACCAGCACTATTCATGAAAAAACAACATTAAAACTTTATTTTTTTCTATTTTTGCCTCAAAAACACATCTCCTTCATCCCAAAATATTCAGTTCATATATTCTCACCACTCGTTAGAAAAAGCTCATTGAGCTTGTTTCAATGAGGGGTTATAAGCGATTTTGTTCAGGCAATGTGTAATTGTGCAAGACTTGTATTTTCATGTGTTGTCAGCCATTTGTGTCAGCTATGAAGAGTTTCAGGATAACTTCCATGAAAAGTGGGAGGCCAGAACCTCCCAATTCATCCCTTTCTTGGAGCAACTATTTTGCAGTGATCACTGATGTGCGGTGCAGCTTTTGTCTGTTCTGATATGTGGTTACCAGGCATCTGAACATTGTTAGATCTCTCTCAGTGCTTTCCAACAATGTTACACACTTGTAACATAAAATTATCAGTTAAGGCCTAAAAAGTTGAAAATCTGTTTCTCAGAACCCTGACACCTTAGCAGTGCAAAGCCTTCTTGTACTCAAGGTACAAAATACACTGCCACCCATGCTATTCTGTAGATTATGAGGCCTAAAACTTAAAACAAACCATGAACATGAGCTTTTGATGGTAAAGAACTAATTACAAAAATAAAAAATGAAATAAAAAACTGCCCGCTCACATGCAATCTTAAAAAAATGGCCTGAGAAACAGAAGATCTACTTTGTGGGGCCTAATTGTAAGAAACTTGTGATGAATTGTGTTACTCTTGTTTTCTGATATTACCCTTGGTACTGAAATAATTTGAATCTCTCAGTGACAACCAGCAGTAGAACAGTTAAAATTTTATTCATTTATGAATTTTACATGGAGGTGTTAAAAGCATAAATATATTAAAACTTGAACAGCCAACTTAACAATGATCGATGTGACCAGTACAGTTTTTCATTGTGTACTCCAGATCAACCCACTGAAATTAGAACAAATTTGATTGTTGGTAACAATTTGAAATTAATTTCAAATTTTACTTGTCAGTTTGAGGTGTTTGTTACAATTATTTTGTCATCATTGTCAGTCATTAATTTTATTTTGATTTTGACAGCAAAATATGTGATAATTTGTACAGCTTGTGATGGATGACTAAATGTTTAAATAAAAAAAAAATGATGTGAAAGTAGGCTAAACATTTAAATGATTTTCTCCATGGTTGGGAGTGTATATGGTATAATACATATTTGCGATGAATAAATTTGCATTTCATTTAAGTCATGTGTGGCTATAAACTGCCTTAGAAGACCACCATTACGGCAGGTTTAAATAAAATTATAATGTTATTATGTATCTTTTTGTATATAATACCATGTACTAATTCACAGTGCAAGCTGAGTTATATATATATAATGTATGAGTCTCCGGACTCGTCGAATACGACTCTATGAACACAGTAAATGAGTACAGCAGAGGACACTTAATTGTATATCTCTCAGGTGAATAACCCTGTTAATTGAATATAACTTTCAAACACCAAACCATTTACCAAATCGTCTGTACGGATTTGACCTGTTAATTGCATATACAGGGTTCCTGCTGAAATGAGAAGTCGTAGAATTTCCGCCCTTTTCCTTGAAAAGAGCTTGAATTTGTTTCTATTCTTGAAAAGTACTTGACCACCTTCCTTGAAAAGTACTTAAATTCATTTTTTCTATAACCTCTGAAACAAGAAGTGTTATGATAATCCAACCCACGAAATCAGTCAGAAACCACATTGCTTTGATCTCTATATTGTCCCTTGAGTACAACAAGGCACCATCTGCAATGCTTTAGCATTGCAGATGTGCCTTATTGAACTCAAGAGACGATAATATATGTACATCTAGCTGGTTGGGTTTTCCTGAAATCAGGTCCCAGAGGCTGAAATTCTTTCTGATGTTCATGGTGTTGTAAATTCATATGAAAATTACAATACTCTTCGAAAACCGTGGTCATAGTCCTTGAAAAGGGCTTAAATGGTGTCTGAATTTGATTCTCTATATTTATTTATTTATTTATTTATTTATTTATTTATTTATTTATTTATTTATTGGAGTTTAATGACACTTTTGGCAGCTGGGGTCACCTGGTGTCAGACAGTTTTATGGGTGGAGGAAACCTTGAGTTCCTGGAGAGAAGCACCAAGCAATGGCAAGCAACTGACAGACTCCACAGCGTACTAACACCACACAGGTAGGGTTAGTACTGGTTGAAGACAAGTGCACCATCAATGTGCAGTACGCCTTAGTACACAGCACCACTGCTGTGCCCCCACCCAGACAGGATTAAGTGTGTTTCTCAAGGACACAATGCAGTTACCCCTGGTGGGGATCGAACCGTTGGCCTTTCGGTTTGAAGTCCACTGCCATAACCACTGAGCCACCATGCTCCCTGGAGCCCTGATATAGGTAACTGAGTCAATTCCTATTGATGGAGCAAATCATTTTGTGATATATCAAAACAAATAACTCCCAACTGCCACAGAATTCCCCCACCTTTCTACACCAATTTGGTCTTGGTACATACAATACTGGCATTTGGTCTATGATATCTTTGTTTGACATGAGCTCTGTCAAACAAGATATAATAGAATGAATGCTGAGGTTTACCACTAGAATAAAGGAAAATGACAAAATTCCTCTTAATTAAACACTCCTGTTGATTGAATATTTTGGCAAAGTGTCCATTCAATTAACAGATTCCACTGTATTACAGTAGTATTGTACAAGAACATGTGTAATAATCATTTCATTATTCATAAAGGCTATTAGGTACAGAGAAGCAAAAATAACTGATTGCTTTTTTCTATCTAAAGACTTGTTTAGTATTCTGTATGGCAATTGACTCTTCCTTAACAAATCTACCATCAATAAGATCAATAACATTGACAGAGGTTATCTCTTAAGTCCTCAGATTAATGTTTTGTTATAATGTATGCCATATTATTAGTTACAGTTTGTTGGTGGCCTAATATGGTATATATGGTGTCAGTTAATTTCATATTGGACGAGAGCGAATCAAAGCTCGAGTCCAATATGGAATTAACTGACACCATATATACCATATTAGGCCACCAACAAACTGTGTAACGAATATATCTTACCGACTGCTGCATCAATGCACAGAACTAATAACAACAGCGATCAAAATTAAATGAGAAAATTCTCACAGTGTGTTTACGTGTCTTCTCCTTGTTACAATTTATGGGAGAGTGCCTACAGGCACTCTCCCATAAATTGTAACAAGGCAAATTCATGCATACCAAACAGTTTCATTTCAAAGGTAACATGACACACATCCACAGAATATGAAACCTTTCAAGTTGCCTAACCTGCACTTCATACCAAATATGGGCTTCCAACTTGAAGCATTTATCGGCTGCTGCCATTTTCAATAATCAATGAACAAAGGGGAGATTACCCATAGCTGTCAGCATATATTGATGTTGACAGGCAGTATATGGTTTTGTATGCAGTCTGCATGTGACATTTTTGAACCAATGAAGTTCCCAGATATTTGTAGGAGGTACGATATATACTTACTTGTACACAGTTGCAGATGACTTAACAGTGTTTATACATCATTGTTGGCTGCCTGTACAGGCGGCCAACAATAATGTAAAAACATTGTCAGGATAAAGGCACCCTATCAGTAGAGTTCTCAAAGAAGGATACACCGAGGACAACTTTCACGGAGCAATATAAAATGGGCAGATTGTGGCTTATATGGGGACTTGAAGGTTAAACTGCTGCAAGAATCCAGAATCTGATTCTTGTAAAGATTCTCACAAACCATTGGACATCCCATAGTGATGTATGGCAGGATTCTCATTTAGATTCATGCAAAATTTAATGGAATTTAGGTCCTGAAATTTGATTGGAATATTAATCTGGATACTGATTGCAAGAACTATCTGGTTTTATGAGAAGACTGTTTTCAAGAGTGTCATTTCCTGTTGGGCAGTTTGTGGCACTTCTCTGTAAACATTGAAAAAGATTCTTTATAAACACAAGCCTAATGTGTCTGTATATATTGACATGTTTACAAAAATTTTCTTTGATGTTATCCAATTTGCTTGAATATGATTGGATGGATGTTTTTGTCACCCGAAAAATAAAAGTCCAGGGGACTATTAAAATAGCCAGAGTTATTCCCCTTTTTTTACTTAAAAAATTCATTTCTTTTAGTTTCCCAATGATAACTTTAGTTACAGTTGGCCAAATCAAATCAAATCAAATTTAGTATGTAGATGTGTCAACATAAAATGCTGGTCAAGTTCAAATCGTGGTTTGGTCTGACATTTTTTGCCAGAGTTATGTCCCTTTTTCAACTGAAAAATTCAATTTTTTTCAAATACCTCGAATTGCACACTTTTTTTTGGGAACGTGTGGCTGGGCGGCCTTTTATTTCTATTGTATGAATATTTTTGCTTCCACCCATTTGTCAAATGAAAAAATGTGGGTATGTCCAAGCTATTGCTTTATCAGAGTATGAATGTATTGTGGGCATGTTAAGTTTTGTACGAATGGCTTAACACACCATCCCACATTCATACTCTGACAAAGCTGCAGATAACTAATTTCAATTCTTATATCAAGAAATTTTTTCTTTATTTTTCCGCATCAACATGTGAATATTTCTGTTTTACATGCAGTTTAACACAAATGAAAAATTGCTTTCTTTGAGAAATGAAAAATGCAACATCTTTAGAGGTTCATAGTGGGAAAAACAGTATTCTATACCTTTCGATTTTACAATATACTTTTATTTTAAAAAAAAAAAAGTCAATTGAAATACTGAAGTGGGCTAATAATTCTTCAGTAATCATATAAATCCTTTGCCTGAATAATAGCTAATACTGAAGCATCATATTGTGTCCTTTCGCATATTTCTGCATGCCATATTTTCAGTGCAAATATATTAAACTGCCTCATATGATGTTCTAAATGCGAGTCAGCATGGAATTTGAATTAGTAGTTAGTATTTGACATCAGGGTTCAAAGGGTTAACAGGTTTATATTATTGAGCAATATCCAAACTAGACACTGTGAAGCTCCAAGATTCAGTTTGATTTTGAATCTTAAGCATATATTCAGTTCGTTTCGAAATCGACTGCCAAATTAGTTTCCAGTTGAATTTTTTTCATAGGAAAAAAGCTTGGTATCAGTCAACTTCATCGTCTCACAAAATATATAGTTCACATGGAAATCATACGTAAATAATATTGAAATAAAAAAACTGATTGTAACTTCCGATACATTAACATAAATAACATCTTCATTTCTGCCACCAGCCATGCTAATTTCAATACCACTTGTCCCTTCCACTTTTAAATACAAATTTAAGGTTTCCAAACTATGTTGACAATGAACTATAATCCTTAAAGGGTAATATTCCAACTATATCATCAAGGTATGCCTTCAACGAAGGCATGCCTTGGTGATGTAGTTGGGTTTTTTTTATACCCCCACTTTCGAAGAAATGGGGGGGGGGGGGGTATACTGGATTACATGCATCCTTCCATGTGTCCTTGCATCCGTCTGTGCGTCCATGTGTGAGTCCGTCTGAGAATATTCATTGGTCATAGGTATGCCTACACTAGGCGGTACACCACATGGGGGTATGCACCGGATGACAGTCCAGCTCTTGTAATAATCTGGACTTGAGTCATCACAGTCAGAACAAATCAGGTTTATATTACCCCAACCCACATTGGTCATCTTCATGATTCACGATTCAAGGTGCGATTCCATTTCAGCTAATGGCCACGATGAGCTTGTTCCAATGAGGGGTCACATGATATGGTTTTGTTGACACTTTTTGAAAAAAATTTTTTTTTGAAAATTATGCAGGTGGATTTGGCCGATTCGTTAGGTAAAGGGTTAATCCAAACATAGCTTATAATACTCTTATTAGACTAAGCTCATTGGGCTTGTTCAAGTGAGGGCTAGAACCTATGTTTTTGAGGCAAAAAATGAATACTATTAGTTATTCAAGACAAAAAGTTTCTGCAAGAGTTGTCTGCAAGACAGATTAGATGAAGAGTTAAGTTGTTTCCAGTGTACCAAAATCAAAATAGATCGCAATGTTTTCTTTAAACATTGCATTACTGAAGGTTGTACAAATGTATTTACTATCCTTTTTTCTCTGGATACAACTGCTGGTAACTATAGATTTGTTTTTCAAAGAAAATATTTTCTGTGAAAACCAGCCTGAGATTCTGTCGAGTCTCAGAAACATCCAGAGTATGTGAATTTAATGAGGTTGAAAGTACTTAACTCTATCATTACTACAATCTACTTACTCTAGATAGGGATGCACTGAGTGTTGTCTGTTAGCCTTTTCTTATCATGAAGCTGTGTTGGTCTACTGTGGTAGACATTTTCTAGTGTCATAGTATCACTGTGGATACTGAGTATGACCTATAATTTTGATTAAAAAGGGAAGAGTCTCACAAGAATCTGAGAATCTAATTCTTGTAGATTTATTTTTTGAGCAGCAGAATAGAATGTGCATGAGGTCATTTTGATTGACACAAATTTTTTCAAAATTATAACCGTTATTTTTTGACAGTCTTTGTTTATATATCATTTGGCAGATTTGGTTGAGTTATTATCCCCAACAAGGAAAGGAATTTTGCAAAGAGCTCTGTCCATCCTTCTGTCTTTCTTTCTGTTCATCTTTCCACCCACCCAGAAGTTTCTCTATGTGATGACCTGAACAGTAGTAACTGGATTTTAATTAATTTTGATGTGCTGCTTTATATTAACAATGTCTTGAACAATAACCACTATCACTGGATGAAAATTATTTCCCTTTGATTTCAGTAAATTTTAATTGTGCTCCATGAGCCCTTTCAAACAAGATATAATAGGATAAAGGATAATTTTATCTGATACTGGAATACAATATTCTTAATTGAATGCTCCTGTTAAATGAATATTTGTCACTGACAAAGTAGCTATTCAGTTAACTTGTAGTATGCTGGAAGCCCACATTTGGGCTTTGTTCAGAAGTGCAGGTACCAAGACTTAAAGGCTTCATATTCTGTGGATATACTTCATATTATCTGTTTAAAGAAATTGTTTAGTGTGTAAGGCTTTGCATTGTTATAATTCATGGGACAGTGCCTATGGGCACTCTCCCATGAATTATAACAAGGCAAAGACATGTGAACAAAGTTTGATGACCAAAAATAACTTAGCACTCTACCAGTTTCCCTGCCAGGGGTAACAGTGTTGTGTCCATCGGCTAGGCACTTAATCCCGATTGCCCACATGGGGGCATGGTGGCACTGTGTACTAAGGCACACTGCACATCGATGGTGCACTTGTCTTCAACCTATGCTAACCCTGCCTGTGTGGATTTAGTACATTGAGGAGTCTGGCAGTTGCTCGCTATTGCTCGGTAGTTCTCTCCGGGTACTCAGGCTTCCCCCACCCATAAAGCTGTCTGACATGAGGTGACCCTGGCCTGTTGAAAGTGTTGTTAAACCCCTATAACTAATAAATAATAGTAAGTCAACAGGATTCCACTCTATACCACCATTGATGTGTGTATTCAACATTATGTAACACAATACAGACATTGGGAATTTCTCCAGTTACACCACACGTGGAATCCGGATTTCATGTGAGAACGTCATGTCAGAACATATCCGATTGGACGTTATGCATTTTGAGTGACGTTATGGCATGAATGAAATGCTTCAACACAAAACAGTGTCAAGCAAGAAAGTTATCAGACTGCTCCAAGTGATAATATTTTTTTTTAAAAGTATCAGCTTCATTCCCGATCCCTCTGCACACTGATGTCTAAATTCCAGTATATTAAACAGCAAATGTTTCCCATAATGCAACTTGGAACTTAACTCGTTCAGTTCTAATTTCAATTATTTTTTAAAGGTGATTTGAAACATGGGTATTTTTTTTCAAAAATGTCATGCTACCAGCAAGAGTAGCCTTAGTTTAGCAAGACTAGGTCATAAATAATTGTTTGGTTACAATTTATTGGAGAGTGCTAATAGCACTCTCCAATAAATTGCAACCCAACAGTTTTATATAAGAAATCTTTCTTCTACCGCTAAGCGAACATCAAGCTAATGCATACAGTGTAAAGCCACTAAAATGGTTTCCAGCACTTTTCAATAGATCCATGATTACCTCTGTCAAAAAAGACTGAAGTCGTTAATGTCCTGTTGCATTATGGAAAGAATCTGCAGCCCACAATTCTGATATTTCAGCATCTGTATGCAGAGGGTTAATTCAAGTTTAATTGTGGTACAATGGAGACCACTTAATTGGATATCTCTTAACTGAATAACCCTGTTAATTGAATATAATTTTCCAACACAAAACCATTTACCATTCCTCCAGTACAAATTTGACTTGTTAATTGAATATAGGTTATAGAGTCAACCCCTGTTAATTGAATAAAACATCTTGTAACCTGTCAAGAAATTACCCTGACTCTCCCCAGTTTTCCTTCATTTATAGACCTATTTGGACTCAGTACATCCAATACAGGCATTTAATCTATTATATCATGTTTGACAGAGCTCATGGAGCTCTATCAAATAAGATATAATAGAATAAATGTTCAGTTTATCTCTAGAATACAGGAAAGTGACACAATCCCTGTTAATTGAATACTCCTGTTAATGGAATAATTTTCATTGGCAAAGTGGCTATTCAATTAACAGGGTTTCACTGTATAAATACTGAACTCAACTCGGGTGGAATATGGGTGACAGGAGTCATCTAACCTTGTTGGAGTTTTTCCTGTATTTCACGTGAGTTGAAAACTCCAACTTTGGTCATTGGTTCGAGACCCCGTACTCAACTCTCATTGTGTTCTGTTTTAATACCATTCAGGATACATGTTTAGAAAGGGTTATGATATCTCTGAAGAGTCAAATATTCACTTGCGCATGCAAGGTTTTGGGTTCCTTGACATGATCTGTCAATTAGAAGTCACCTACCCTTGTTGGAGTTGGTCCTGTATTTTACGTGCATCGAAAACTCCAACTTGGGTCACTGATTCGAGACCCCTTACTGATCTCTCATTGTGTTCTGTTTTAACCCTTTACCCAACGTAACGGCCAAAACCGGCCAGCGCTATTTACAAAATTCACCATTCAATTTTCATTATTTTTTTTCATTTTTTGTCTCAAAAACATAGCTTATGACCCCTCAATGGAACGAGCTCAGTGAGCTCGTTCCAATGAGGGGTAATACGCTATGTTTTTGAGACAAAAAATGAAAATATTTAGTTATTCAAGAATTCTGTTCGCAAGTGTCGTCTGCTTTTCGTGTTAGGTAAAGGGTTAATATCATTCAGGATATATGTTAGAAAGGGTTATGGTATCTCTGAATAGTCACAAATTCACTTGCGCATGCCAGGTTTTCGGCTCATTGACACTATCTGTCAATTAGTAAGTGATGTTTTTTTCAAATTGTTTTTTTTCCTTTCTGAATTAGTTATCCTACACATTTGTGAAATCCATTATTTTTGATTTGCAAACTGGAATGATATGTATCAGTTACAATGAGAAATTTAATCTGCAAACGTTTAACCCCATAGTCAACAATTTTCTTAATTTTCTTTATGTTTGGTCATCAAATAACAGAATTTGACCCCTTGTTAGGATATGTTCATCATGCTCAATTCAAAGAAGGACTCAAAAGTAATAGTTTGTAAGTAAAAATAATTTTTTGATATCAGCTTAGCAAAAGTTTACATATTGTTTCTGAGATTTTTGTTTGCCAAGTACACTGCCAGTCAGGGTTGTCACAAGGATGACCATTTGGGTGGAGGGGTGTGTAAATATGATTTGTTCTGATAGTCATGACTGACTAATATTCTCACTACATCATCAAGACATGCCTTTATCGAAGTTCATGTAGTTGGAATTTTAGTCAGTCAGGATTCCTCAATCTGAATCAGGGTCTCAAAACTAAACAGAAAGAGGTACTCAGAGGATAAATTGGCCGACTGTATGGGATAGCATTATCAAATTCACCCTCTGGGGACCTCATTCTCCAAATGTCAGACTGCTTATTTTCAGGCCTGTGTACCGGTAGTCCAGATTGGTCACTCTTGGCTTCCCATAGTCCAAATCAGGTACTACAGATCTTCATTGGTATGACTGACTGTGTTTGTGACACAAGTTCGTACTGGAGATGAGTGGTATTGGAATTTTGAGATCGGTTTTACCGTGATATCAGTTTGGTATTCGGCATCTGACTTGACTGAGATTTGCTGATAGAACCAAAAGGGAATTTAGACCATGAAAATGCAGAATACGTTCTTATATCATTCTACCGCAGTGCCACAAATGCCACTGTCAATTAGCACAACATTGGCATTCTTTTACTAACATAATTTACTTAAATCATATCTACAGTAATTTTGTGACTTATTCCAAACACACCTTAACCTTTAAAGTCCTATTTCAGACTTTTCCAATCTCAGAGCATGTGCTCTTAGCATGTCATCATTTGGTGGCTCTGCTGATAATAGACAAATCTGCTGGCCAGTGATTTCTAATCAAGTCTTGGCTGCCTTGACTGGTAGAGTGCTAAGTTTTTTTGGTTGTCAAAATTTGTTCACATGTTATTGCCTTGTTACAATTTATGGGAGAGTGCCTACATGTACTCTCCCATAAATTGTAGCAGGACAAATCCCCCCAAACTAAATAATATCACATCAAGAATTAACTGAAGCCCATCCACAGGATATGAAGCCTTTAAGCTGTGGTACCTACACATCAGGATAAAGCCCAAAAATGGGCTTCCAGCACTCTACCAGTTAACAGGCTGCCAAGACTAAACTAGAAATCACTGTACAGGTTGTAGTCTAATCGGATTTCATGCCAATTGCCCAGGCCCTTAAGGATTTACCAAATTGGAGTGAAAATCAGTCACTTTTTTCATGAAAATGAACCCTTCAACTGCTGTCAAGCCTCAACAAGGCCTTACAAAATAGTGAATGTAGGAAAATTTGAAAATATTGATGGTTTTAGTATTCAGTGATTGGTTCGGTTTGGTATCCTCATATTGGTATCAGTTCGATTTTTTGGTACATTGCCTATCTCCAGTCCATACATGTATAGATTCTAGTCTTTTAAGAAAGTACATTCCCCGTGGGAACCCTGGGAAGTGAAGCAGTGCCTGTTCACTGTGGTAAACAGGCTCTGTTTTACTGGTAAAATTGGACCCAGTCACCAATGCTTGGGAGGTGCATACCCCCTCTAAAATAGGCAACTTGGCTTATTAACGCTCACCCCTGGTCTTGAGTTGATACTCATGTTGTGGTCATGATTAGCCATTGTGCAAAAATATGTGACCTTAAACACCAATAAATAAATTAATAAGAAAGTACATGGTTTCTAGCAAGAGAGAATTGATATCTTATTCTCCAATTCCGACGAAAATGTCATAATTGGAAAAATTATTGAGGGGTGTCACCCTTTCAGGTATCGAAATTTCAAGCAGCATTTTTTTTGCATAATGCAACTAGGAATTTAACCAATTGAATCTTGTGACGGAGCTCTATCAAAAAAACACTGAATGGGTTCAATTCCTTGTTTAATCCTTTACCCAATGTAACGGCCATAACCGGCCAGCCCTATTCTCAAAAATCGCCAATTAATTTTCATTATATTTTCATTTTTTGTCTCAAAAACATAGGTTATGAC
Organism: Pictodentalium vernedei; assembly: GCA_031216915.1. Taxonomy (NCBI): domain Eukaryota; kingdom Metazoa; phylum Mollusca; class Scaphopoda; order Dentaliida; family Dentaliidae; genus Pictodentalium; species Pictodentalium vernedei. The sequence continues at coordinate 279,116,913 of CM062290.1, forward strand.
CCCTCTTTAGAACGAGCTCTTTGAGCTCGTTCCAATGAGGGGTCATGACTTATGTTTTTGAGACAAAAAATGAAATAAATTGGTCATTCAAGAATTTTGTTTGCAAGTGTCGTCTGCTTTTCACGTTAGGTAAACGGTTAAGATAAGATGTAATAATATGTTGCCTTGTGTTTTCCTCTTTTGCTGTTTAGATTCTTGATCTGTTCTTATGTGGATAACTTTTTCCAGCAATCTTACATATTCTGTCCTTAGATCAATATTGTAGATAAATATTGAAAAGAAATAATTGTACTTAATATTTGTAGAAATATCTTGTTAACCCCTTATCTGACCAACTGGTCATATCCAGGCAGTACTAATCTCCAAAATTAGCATTAAGATTTTCTTATTTTTTCAGTTTTTGCCTTCAAAACATAGCTTATGTCTCCTGAATGAAGTTCAGTAAGTTATGTTCAACAAATACAATTTTAGTCATAAAAGAAAAATCTTGCTTCTCCTGGTTTCTCGGGCAATTTTCTCTTGATTTTATGATGAGGGAGGGAGGCTTTTTTTTTCTTTTTATGATCCTGCCATAAAATGGCTGGGGGCATATTGTGTTAACCTTGTCCATCCATCATTCCAAAATAACAGTTTTCTAGACCTTTTTTCACCATACACTGAGATAATTGGTTGATTTCTGCTGTGTGGCTTTGTCATGGGTACCTACAAATCGTGTTCAAGTTTGGTCCTGGTCGAATGATTTTTCGTGGAGTTATTGACCTTGAACTTAGTTATGATATGAAAACTTAGCGAATCAGTTTTCTGGACTGTTTTTGCTCACAGGGGCATATGTGTCGCACTGATACGTCTAATTTTTTTCTTTTTTTGTTAATCCCCTAAATAGTCCCCAAAAAGTGTTGCAATTACTCTTTTTAACCGTTTACCTAACGAATTGCCCGCATCCGACCGTGTGATATACAAATTGAGCAGTTGAAAAAATTAAACTTTTCGAAATATTTCCACAAAACCATATCACATGACCCCTCATTGGAACAAGCTCGTTGAGCTCGTTCCAATGAGGGGTCACATGATATGGTTTTGTTAAAATGTTTTGAAAAATTTAAAAAAATTATATTTAAAATATTAAATTTTGATATCGTCTGCGTTGGGTAAAGGGTTAATGGAAGAACTAATGTTTTCAGCAGTAAAAATTTCCCACACTGAGGATGCAAATTTAACCAACTATATCTTGTTTGTTGGTTAAATGTTTAGTCCTACAATGCAAATTATTATCATTTAGGAGATTCCCAGATAAAAAAATAGTGATGAGGCAGATTTTCAATGACAAGAGAGATACCTGAGAAACAAGAATTTTTTATTGATAGCCTATTCAAGAAATTTTATTGCAATTGGTATCTTCCAATAATGTACAGTCGAGCATTAATAAAACAGAGATTGTCCGTATAATAGGGTTTATTTTCTATCGGTGCCAAGGTCGTGTACTCATTTAGACCCAAGTGTCTTTTTTGGCGGAAACATAAAATGTCTACAGCAATAAAAACTGTGTTATTTGCTGGCAAACTGAAGAAAGGAGTGCAGTGAAATGTTGCCTCTGGATAAACCACACATTAAGATCAGGTGATGGAATTTAGTATTTTGTCATTAGTCACATGTGGTTTTATGGTGTACACTTATTTTACAGTGCATTTGCCATTGTATTCTTAATTTGTCCTCTTTTCTACTACTGAAGCAAAATCCCTGGAAATAGCTGAGAAGAGGTTCTATTCAGTATGGGCTGGTCAGTTGAACAAAAAGCATTCTTGCAGGAGGATAAACATTTAAAGTTTGAAACACTTCCACTTTGTTGACCAAATAGGAACAAGAATTTAATAAACTTTATCTTGTTGGACAGAGCTCATTGGCCTCTGTCAAACAAAATAATTAATCATGTTCCCATTTGCATCATTATGACCAGGCCCTGAAAATAAGCATTTGCAGAATGAGGTCCCCAGAGGGTGAATTTGATGATGCTGTCCCATACAGTGGGCCAATTTATCCTCTGTATACCTCTTTCTGTTTAGTTTTGAGACCCTGATTCAGATTGAGGTTCACAGAGGGTAATTTTAGTGATGCTACCCTGCTGTGCAGGGTAGCATCACTAAATTCACACTCTGGGGACCTCATTTTGCAGATGACAATCTGCTTATTTTCTGGCTTGATCAGAACATTTTACTTCTGCAATGTCTGGTATTTTGACATCATAAACCAGAAGCTAAACACAGCATATTCCTGTTTCAAGGCTTAACTGGTTGAGTGCAAAATTATTTTTCAAAGGTGATTTGAAACGTATTTTTTTCAAAGATGACATGCAACCACCAAGGGAAGCCCTAGTTTAGCAATATTTTCTTCATGAACAATTGTTTTGTTTCATTTTATTTGAGTGGCCTTTGGCCCCCTCCAATAAATTGTAACAAAACAATTTTATATAAAGTTATAAACATTTATTTTCTACTTCTAAGAATACAGCAAGCCTATGCAAACAGTATAGAGCCTCTATAGTGACTTTCAGCACATTCAGTAGAGCCATGATAGTGGCTACTAGCACTGAAACCAGTTAAAATTCATGTGAGAATCATAATCATTTATCGCGAATGGCTTTCACAAGGAAAACAATGATAATGAACTTTGATTCTCTCAAAAGGTTCATTTGATTCTTATCATAGGTTCCGAGAGTGTCCTTAGAAGCATTGAGAATTCTATTTATTTTTGCTCCCTCGTAAATAAGATAACACTTCAGTCCTGGAAATGAGATGGGTGCAAGTGCAATTGCTCCCGTCGGCACCCGTGTTTTCTGTTTTACCGGAGCTAAAAAGTGCAGGAAAATATTGTTGAACACTTATATACTGTGAGGGCATATAAATGTGCTGTCCAAATATGGCCCGAAAGTCCATAATTTAATATTTTTAGTTTGGTACATGCCTGTCCTTTTAGTCCAAACATGGCCTGAAAGTCCGTAATTTAATTTTCTGGTTTGGTACGTCCTTTCTAAGGACTAATAAATGTGTGTTGTTTCGAGAAAGCTGCACCCTGTGGCCAATGAGAAATTAGTCATAGTTTAGCAGGTCCTTATACATTTAAAGTTTCTGGTGTTTGGTGACAGTATTCCCTCAAAATTCATACTCTAACATTTTACGAGTGCAATTTACTCTTGTCTCTAATTTCATGTTATCTTAAAACTGCGCAGGTCAATTTTGTTCTTTTCCAGCACTAACACTTTGAATAAGCAGTGGTGTCTGGGGAAGTCCTTGCTGCCTATACAGACAACCAAGACTTGACTAGAATCCACTGCCATGGAGCTTCAAGTTCAATCAGTAAGGCCATCAAAAGCCTGTAGGTTAGAGCATGTATTCTACATGCACATGAAAGTCAAGAAACCCATCGATAATGGGACTGGTCCATTTAGGGTTAGGAGTATGGTGGCATTGCAGTAACCGGTTCTCGTCAGATCACCAAAGTTAAGCAACATCGAGCCCGGTTAGTCGTTGGATGGGTGATAGTCTGAGTGATCGATTCGGACTTCCGCATTGTGTCCTTGGGCGAGGCACTTAAACCCCATTGTCCACATTAGGGCATGATGACGCCGTGTACTAAGGCATACTGCAAGTCGATGGTGCGCATGTCTTCAACCAATCTAACCCTGCCTGTGCTGCAGTGCGGAGTTACGATGTTGGGGAGCTGGCAGCTGTTCATCATTGCTCGGTGATTCTCTCCAGGTACTCTGGCTTCCTCCACCCTTAAAATTGTCACTGACATGATATGACCTTGGCTGTTAATGTGTCGTTAAACCCTAATAAATATATAAATATTTAGGGTTAAACTCTAGTAAATATGAGGTTTGTTTTTTACTATGGAATATGTGATGGTTGCACCCACAAGAGCTTTCTGTAAAATAACCATGTCATGTGAGTTTAATTCCTTACTTCCAAATTCTAAATTATTTAAGAGCTGAAAATTGATTCTCCCAGCAGGGCTTAAAATTCACATGTAAATCAAAAATTCAAAATCGATTCTCACAAATGATTCTTGCAGAGAAAACAGTGAAAATCAACTTTGATTCTTTCAAAATGTTCATTTGATTCTTGTCATAGATTCTGAAAGTACCCTCAAAGACCTGAAAAATCTACTTATCTTTTTGCCCCCTCATAGTAAGGTAACAATGTGCCTTAGCAGTGATGTCTAGTGAAGTCTTGGCTGACTATACAGACATCCAAGACTTCACAAGAAACCGGTGGCAAGGTACTATAACCACCACCAGCAAGAGCACCAAAATCCAGTGCGGGGTAATATGTGGGATAATATGTGTTCTACATGTACATTTAAGACAAGAAACTCACCAAATATGGAACTAGGCTAGAAGAGTTTAAACTCTAGCATATATATAAATATGAGGTTTGATTTTAACTATGGGAAATGTACTGGTTACACTCACAAAGATATAAGAATAGTCTCATATTCTAAATTATTTAACCCTTTACCCAACGCAGACGATATCAAAATTTATTATTTTAAATACCATTTTTTCTAATTTTTCAAAAAATTTCAACAAACCCATATCATGTGACCCCTCGTTGGAACGAGCTAGATGAGCTCGTTCCAACGAGGGGTCACATGATATGGTTTTGTTGAAATTGTTTGAAAAATAATGTTTTTTCAACTGCTGAATTTGCATATTACGCGGACGGATGCGGCCGCTTGGTTGGTTAACAAAGGGTTAAAAAATGAAAATTGATTCAGCCTTCAATCATAGCAGTATCTTTTAGATCTCAAATGGGAGCTCCAGTGGTCCAATGCTTATGCCTTGGAGTCCAAGATGTTTGTGTATGATAAAAAAATGTCTATAAACAAAAATGAAGAAAAAGAATAGTTTCAGCACACCAAAGTCACACAGGGACAATGTGGGATTATGCAACCCCTTTCGTCCCTGTTGGCAATGTTCTGTGTATTTGTCTGATGCAGCTATGGTGACGAGGGCATCCAGAGAGGCAATGATGGCGAAACTTAGAAGACAGAAGTGATGTTACTAGCAGTGCTTGGATGTTTTCTTTGAATTTCTTGACAGGTGGCTTTAATGGACTGATGAGTGATGAGATTGGATTGGTTGTGTGGATCTGCTCTGATTCACATCAAGAGTTCACGAAAGAATCTATCCAATTGTTTATGGAAGCTTCCAATGCTGCTTCTGAGGCAGCAGTTCTGACCCTGATGGAGGCTTCCCAAGATTCCTGATCCGGAGTGAGGGAAGAAATTGGAGTAGGAGGCTTAGAAGAGCCAGTTTGCATCTCCATCTCTGCCTCACTGATAACATCTCCATCCTCCAATTAGTCCTCCGAGGCCAGGCACCTGGGGTGTGGATGGGAGTTACAGGAGCTGGCGATGGGGAGATGGTAGTGGCTTCTTTGGTCTTCTTCTCCACCTCCTCTTTCTTCCTTTTCAGGAAATCAGTGCGAGAGGCATTCCTCTCACAAAGGGTGCTACCTTTCCCAGAAGGAGGTGGTTGATAGTCTTCTGTTAAAAAGTCCACGGTCAGTTTGGCATTCTCACCTTTTACTTTGAGTTTCCAAGTAAGTGGTCGAGAGACGTTCAGCGCTGACAGGACTTTCTGTATTTTCAGTGGTGTTTCAATTGTAAAGTCCAGCGTGTTAATTGATCCGTGTTCACACCTTGGAGTCCTAAGTGATGGACTGTATAAATGATTGGCTAAACTCAAATTTATACTTGTGAAATGGTTTTGGTTAAAGCTGCAGATGCAGAAATTGACCTAAAACACCAAAAAATTAGCAAATTTACACCTCAACTTTGATATATGTGATTTTCCATCAGTACTAATTACAAGTGACTATGTTTACACTGGCATCTGTCATTTTAGCACTCTAGGTAGATAAGTATAATGTCAGAATACAGGAATCTTTTACCTGTACATCAGGTCATAGAAAATAACATAACTTTTATCCTCTTTGTTGCTTCTTAATGAGCTGTTATCATTGGTTATGTCAGAAAATATCTGGCTGTTCTTTAGTGAAAATCATTTTATCACACTAAAAACACAGTTACAGTTAGATATTTATGCTTCCTTCCTATTCATATTCTTTCATCTTAACACAGATCCTGCAAAGATCTTTATTTATTTCACAAGTAAAAGCTAGTTGTACTTTCTGTAAAGTAACCATGTCTTGTGGGTTTAGTTCTTTACCTAACATTCAGGATTTTTATTCTTTCTTCTGGGAGCACAGTGGCTCAGTAGGTAGAGGTGCAGGCTGCAAGAGAAGTGGTCTTCAGTTCGAATCCCACCTGCGACAACCGCGTTGTGTCCTTGGGAAAGACACTTCACCTCCATTGCCCACGTGGGGGACACGGTGGCGTTGTGTGTACTAAGGCATGCTGCACGTCGATGGTGCACTTGTCTTCAACAATTCTAACCCTGCTTGTAAGGAGTTAGAATGTTGGGGAGCTGACAGTTGCTCGCTGTTGCACGGTTGTTCTCTCTGGATACTACGGCTTCCTCTACCATAAAACTGCATGATTAGCCATTGTGCAGAAATATATGACCTTAAACATGAATAAATAAATAAATAAATAAATAAATATGCTTTCTTCCTATTCGTATCCTTTCAATTTAACACAGATCCTGTGAAGATATTTACTTCTTTTTCACGTAAAAGCTAGTTGTGCTTTCTGTAAAGTGCCCTTGTGCATTTAATCCTTCACTTAACTGGTAGAGTGCTAAATTATTTTTTGCCATCAAAATTTGTTCACATGTTTTTGACTTGTGGGCACTCTCCCATAAATTGTAGCAAGGCAAATCCTTTCAGATTAAAAATTTGTATTTTAAAGATAATATGAAGCACATTCATAGAGTGTGAAGTTTTTAAATTTTTAAATTTGAGAACCCGCGCTTCTGAATAAAGCCCAAATATGGGCTTCCAGCACTCTACCATTTAACATTAGGGACACATCCACTAGTGCTATACAAACAAATCATCATTGAAATGTAATTATTAAAAGTGTATTTATTTCAAATGTAAAAGATGACCCGAGGTCTGTGTTGAGGCTTCTCACAGGAATACAACTATGTACCCACATTGCTACTTCCAGAATCAATCGTGCTTTAGTACATTCAAAGTGTGAATTAACCCTTTACCCAAGTTACGCAATATCAAATTTGTTAAATTATTTTTTTTTTTAATTTTAAAAAAAAATTTCAACGAAACTATATCTTGCGACTCTCTTTGGAATGAACTTGATGGGCCCATTTCTGTGATGGGTCACTTGAGCTGGTTTTATTGAAATTTTTTTAAAACGGTGGCTGATTAGCTTGGTAACAGGTTAAAAGTCAGAAAAGGGGCCAGATGATGCGATGCAAATAGACATTGCTGCTCCTATTTTAATAATGTAAGGGTACATTGAAATGAGTGCAGTGGAACCATGTTAACTGAATAGCCACTTTGCCAGTGAAAATTATTCAATTAATCCTCGAAATGTCCGTATTTCAAGCCACAAATTTTTCCAAAAATGTAATTAGGAATTTAATCAATTCAGTCTTGTTTGACAGAGCTCATAGAGCCCTGTCAAACAAGATTGCTTTCATTCAATTCCCAGTTGTATTAAGAGATAAAACTTGGGCTTGAAATTTATGTATTTTGACATCAGTGTGCGGAGGGTTAATATGAGTATTCAATAAACGAGATAATAGATTAAATGGTGGTATTGGATGTACTGAGGCCAAATAGGTCTATAAACAAGGGTAATCTGTTGACCAGGCCTGAAAATAAGCAGTCTGACATTTGCAGAATGAGGTCCCCAGAGGGTGAATTTGATGATACTATCCCATTCAGTGGGCCAATTTATCCTCTGGGTACCCCTTTCTGTTTTGTTTTGAGACTCTGATTTAGATTGAGGTTCACAGAGGATAAATTTAGTGATGCTACCCTGCTGTGCAGGGTAACATCACTAAATTCACCCTCTGGGGACCTCATTTTCCAGATGACAGTCTGCATATTTTCTGGCTTGCTGTTGATTCTCAGGGACATTTCTCCACATACTACAAATTTTTAGTCGAGTTTTGACGAAGTCAAACTCGACATAGTTTGATGAAGTGCCGGGTAGGCGGCAGGCGTAAACAATTGGTTTCCGGGCGATAACTCTAGTTCTATTTCATGCACCTTTACCAAAATTATACCAGAGGTTACCACCCTACAGGAAAGGAAGACACCTATCGATTTCAGAGTCTCGTGCCCCAAGGTGAAGGTCACTGTTACTATAAATAGAATATTTTGTGACAAACTGGTTTCCGGGTAATAACTTTAGTTCTATTTGACGCACCTTTACCAAACTTATACCAGAGGTTACCCTATAGAAAGGAAGACACCAATTGATTTCGGAGTCTGAGACTCCAAGGTCAAGGTCACTGTTACTATAAATAGAATATTTTATGACAAATTGGTTTCTGGGCAATAACTTTAGTTCTATTTGACGCACATTTACCAAACTTATACCAGAGGTTACCCTATAGGAAGGGAAGACACCTATTGATTTCAGAGTCTGGGACTCCAAGGTCAAGGTCACTGTTACTATAAATAGAATATTTTGTGACAAATTGGTTTCAAGGCAATAACTTTAATTCTATTCCGTGTATCTTCACCAAACTTATACCAGAGGTTACCCTATAGGAAGGGAAGACACCTGTTGATTTCGGAGTCTGGGGCCCCAAGGTCAAGGTCACTGTTACTATCAATAGAATATTTTGTGACAAATTGGTTTCCAGGCAATAACTTTAGTTCTATTTGACGCACCTTTACCAAACTTATACCAGAGGTTACCTTATAGGAAGGGAAGACACTTATTGATTTCGGAGTCTGGGACTCCAAGGTCAAGAACACTGTTACTATAAATAGCTTATTTCTTCAGAATTTAATGTCAAAACTCGACTTCTGGATCTGTGATCCTCTTACTGGATTTTTTTTATTCAATTAACAGGAATTTACTCTATAATCTTCATGCAATTAACATGACATATTTGTACTAAAAATGTGGTAAATGGTTTTGTGTTTGTGAATTATATTCAATTAATAGGATTATTCAGTTAAGAAATATCCAATTACTTGGGCTCCACTGTATATATTGCTTTCATTTGTCTTTCCAGTTACAATAGAGAAGTTCCTGAAGCTGATTTTATAAGTCAGGCAAAGTCCAATGCAGAAGTGAAGGTGTCATTAATTGCTGAACAAACTCTGCTGTCACTGAAAGATAAACTCTCAGACTTGACAAGAGTAAGTATATGTTATTACAGTGGTAGCTTGTTGATTCAAAATTGAATAGTAACTTTTTGAAAAAAAGGCTTTTAAAAGGGTGTGTGTGGTGGCTCATTGGTTTGAGCATTGGAGTTAAAAACTGAAAAGTCAATGGTTGAATTCTGACCTGCACCATCTATGCATGTTCTTGGTCAAGACACGGAATCCTGATTGTCCATGTCGAGGCATGGTGGAGCTGTGTACTGAGGAAGACTGCACGTCGATGGTTCACTTGCCCTCAACCATGGCTAACTCTGCATGTGTTGGGTTTAGTAAGTTGGAGAGTGTGACAGTACCTTACCTGTCCTTGTTGGTTCTCTCTGTGTACTCCAGCTTTCTCCACTGTAAAACTAACACAATATTACCCTGACTGATGAAAGTGTCATTAAACGCAATAAATAAACAAACACAAGGAATATTCATTTCCTGTATTTTAGTAATAAATAGAGCATGTATTCTCTTATATCTTGTTTGAAAGAACTCATTGGGCTCTTTCAAACAAGATTTAATGACTTCTAATATTGATTTACTGAAGCCAGATAGACATATACTACTCAAAGTTTGCTAAGCACCAAATATTTGACACATCATTGTGAAATTTGCTTGTGACATATTTGCGATATTTTTGGTGGATATGATTCAGGAATGTATTGAGATGGTCCCCAGTGTTTACATTAGCTCTCTTGACAGGCAGACTTTTTGTGACAGTCATGGAAAGCATGTACGCCTTGATTTTCATATTTTTGTGTACTGTCTACATGTACATGACATGTGTAGGGATTTCAATCTTCATTTCAGCACAAACCCTTGTGGTTTAATGATTGAACATGGCAAATGCAAATGTAAGAAGACATTTGTCTGAAGCAGAAATGTAGTGGGCTGCAGGTATATTGGAGGAGCAAGGGGCTAACCATCGGCAGGTAGGTGAAGCCCTTGGTGTGCACCATACGGTGATCACCATAGCCTGGGCAAGATTTCAGCAGTATGGCACACCAGTAAGACGGCATGGTGGTGGCAGAGACAGGGCAACATTTGCAGCTGAAGACTGGTTTTTGATCATTAAGGCCTGTAGGAACCGCTTTGCCATAGCAACCCAGCTTCGGAGTGACCTTCAGAATGGGGTAAATGTTTCGTTGCAGACTATCCGGGCAAGGTTGCACAGAGGTGGTCTCTGACCGAAAAGACCATGTATTTGCATTCTGCTGTTGCAGAACCACCACAAGGCATGATATAAATGGGCCATGGATCATGTTGGATGGACCAGAGAAAATTGGCAACCTGTCCTTTTTACAGATGAGTCAAGCTATTGCCTAGACCACACAAATAGGCGTTCTAGGGTATGGAGAAGACCAGGAGAGAGATTCCATGCCGCCAACATTGCTGAGCACGACCGCTATGGTGGAGGGTCAATCATGGTCTTGGGTGGCATCAGCAGGGATGGATGTACAGAGCTCTGTGTCCTTGAACGTAGTACATTGACTGCACAGCAGTATATTGATGAGATCCTGGATGTCCACGTCAGTTTGTATGCAGGTGCAGTGAGTTATAGATTCATTCTGATGGACGATAATGCCCATCCTCATGTTGCCAATGCTGTCAGGGAGTACCGACAGAGGGAGGGGATTGAGCGTATGGACTGGCCAGCAAGATCATCTGACCTCAATACAATCGTACATGTCTGGAATGAGTTGCAACTTGCAATTTCAGCCTGTCCAGTCCAACCAAGAAGTGTCCAGGAGATTGGTGCCATGCTGGTCCAAGAATGGAACAACATCCCACAAAGGACCATCAGGAACCTGATTGGGAGCATGAGAAGGCATTGTCAAGCTGTAATTAACAATAATGGGCCTCATACTCGATATTGAACACATACCAGTTCGCTCCATCAACTTTTTGGCAAATTTGAAAAATTTCCTCTTTTACCAATAAAATCCATTTCCCATGGTTATCGCATTCAAATGCTAAAAAATAATGTCAAACACAAATAAAATCTTAATTTCTGTACTTAAATCATTAAAGATATAATTAAATAAAAAATATATACACTTTTCATTACAATATTTCAACTAAAACGTAAAACAGGTAGTTGGATATACGGTGCTTAGCAAACTTTGAGTAGTATATAAACATTGGAGACTCAGTGCTTGTCAGAGTAATTCCTTGATCACAAGATTTTGTTATTCAATTAACAGTTTACTCTATAGCTGATCTGCAATTAAGAGGCCTGAAGTGTACTGAAGGTATAGTAAATGGTTTGGTGTTTGCATATTATATGCAGTTAGTAGGGTTATTAAATTATGAGTTATTTAAGAAATGTTTTTGCAAGTGTCATCTGCTGTTCAGTTTTGGTAAATATTTAACTGAGTTGTCAAGTTAATTGTGCCGTGGTTTGAATTGGATCTCTCCTTGAGATGCTGCCAGTTGTGTAGCATTCATTTTTAATGCTTTAGTCATTTTGGTAACAGTTGAACAAATGTCCTTCACATGAGATGTACTTGTATTGACCATAGTTTCAAGGTTTTTCTGTTCAATGGGAGAATCTTTAGTTACGGCAGTGGCAGTTTTTCACTCCATTGCAAAATGTCACTTGCACAAGATTTTATATCACCATCAACCGATAAGAGTAAATCTCCCTCCTTTGAATTTTCAACAATGCAAAAAGCTCTTCTTGCTGTTTTTGTTTCAAAAAAGCCAAATTGTGAGATATAATGTTCACATGATTCTTCTAAATACAAATGATCTCAGGGACTGATTGGGTGGGTGTAAGCCTGATATGTCACAACCAAGCCAGAAAATAAGGAGACTGTCATCTGCAAAATGAGGTCCCCAGAGGGTGAATTTAATGATGCTACACCTGCACAGCAGGGTAGCATCACTAAATTTACCCTCTGTGAACCTCAATCTGAATCAGGGTCTCAAAACTAAACAGAGAGGTACCCAAAGGATAAATTGACCCACTGTATGGGATAGCATCATCAAATTCACCCTCTGGGAACCTTAGTCTGCAAATGTCAGACTGCTTATTTTCAGGCCTGGTCACAACTGTGATGGCTTAGATCCCAACTGACTAATATTTCAACTACAGCATCAAGGCATGCTTTTGTTGAAGGCATGCATTACCTTGATGATGCAGTTGGGCTATTACTCAATCAGGACTAGTTAAAAAAAATCAAAACTCTCTGGAAATTGATTAGTGAATTATCATGGCACCACTTATTTAATTAGCATGTTTGATCTCAGGGACTGATTGGTGGGTGTAAGCCTGATATGTCACAACCAAGCCAGAAAATAAGGAGACTGTCATCTGCAAAATGAGGTCCCCAGAGTGTGAATTTAGTGATGCTACCCTGTACAGCAGGGTAGCATCACTAAATTTACCCTCTGTGAACCTCAATCTGAATCAGGGTCTCAAAACTAAACAGAGAGGTACCCAAAGGATAAATTGGCCCACTGTATGGGATAGCATCATCAAATTCACCCTCTGGGAACCTCAGTCTGCAAATGTCAGACTGCTTATTTTCAGGCCTGGTCACAACTGTGATGGCTTAGATCCCAACTGACTAATATTTCAACTACAGCATCAAGGCATACTTTTGTTGAAGGCATGCATTACCTTGATGATGCAGTTGAGATTACTCAATCAGGACTAGTTAAAAAAAATCAAAACTCTCTGGAAATTTATTAGTGAATGAATAAAATATACATGTAGTTATCGTGGCACCACTTATTTAATTAGCATGTACTGCACCATATTCCAAATTGGTCATACTGGGCCCCCTGAGCCCAAATCAGGTACTACAGACCTCCATTTGTATGGCCAACTCTGTGTGTGATACAAGTCCAAGTATCAAATCTGGTCTTTTAACCCTTTACCCAACACACAGGATATCAAAATTTATTGGCTCACCTGACTGAAAGTCAGGGTGAGCTTTTCTGATCACTCTTCGTCCGTCGTCCATCATCCTGCGTGAAGGTGGTGTTGAGCCTCTTTCTCCTAAACCACTGGCCACATTTTAATTAAATTGCATGAAAGTAGTGGTTATATAGGGGCATTTTGATTTTTATGCAAATTAGGTTTCAGCTCTTATTGAGCAGAGGGGTGGGGAAAAAATGGCCAAATTTTTTGAAAATCTTCTTCTAATGAACCATCAGTAGCTGAAAGATTCAAGTTTGTTAAAGGCATGCTGAGGCATGCTGATTTGTTCCGACTGTGATTCCTTAAGTCTCGATTGTGATACCTATGTTCATATATTTGAGCAGTTTCCGATATACCGGTATACCGTGGTATTTTGGGGAATACCGATACCGGTATTCAGTTTTGAGAATCGTGCAGCCCTGCACAGACAGAAAATACAGTTATGCAAAATACAGTTAGAATAGTTTTAGGAGTACTGGCCCCAAGTCTGTGATGTAACCGGAGAATCCACACCTTGGAGTTCTTTCCTCAAACAGTAGTCACTCTATTTCTATTTTTCTTTTGTTCATTGATTGTTTTGCTGAGCATTTTATGTTTGAATGGCCTCAGCAGGTATTGATTCTTTAAATTTAATGTCCTTAACCTTTTACCCAATGTCAAAATTTGTTATTTTAATTATTTGTTTTTCAGATTTTTCACAAAATTTCAACAAAATCATATTATGTGTCCGATCATTGGAAGGAACTTGAGGGTCACATGATATGGTTTTGTTGAAATTTTGTTCTGCTCAATATGTAAATTACATGGGTGAATGTGGCTGATTCATTAAATAAAGGAGCACTGCCTGTACAGTGGAGCCCACTTAATTGGATATCTCTTAATTGTATATCCCTGTTAATTGAATATAATTTTCAAACACAAAATCATTTACCATACCTTCAGTACAAATTTGATCTGTTAATTGTACATGGGTTGTAGAGTAAACTCCTGTTAATTGTATATAAATTTTTGTAATATGTCGAAAAAATTCCCCTTATTTATCAACCTTTTTGGCCTCACACATCCAATACAGACATTTATTTTATTATATCTTGTTTGACAGAGCTCTATGAGCTCTGTCAAACAAGATATAATAGAATAAATGCTCAGTTTACCTCCAGAACACAAGAAACTGACCAAACCCCTGTTAATTGTATACTCCTGTTAATTGAATAATTTTCACTGGCAAAATGGATATTCAATTAAGAGGATTCTACTGTATTACCTTTGTCATTAAAATTAAAGAAGCTGCCATTTCTTGTTCATTTCTTTGAACAGAAAGAGATTTTAGTTCAAGTTGAGTTTTATCTTTCACTAATGTTAGATGATGAGCAGTTTTCTCCAAGGAGTCACATATCCGGTTGGAAAGTTTCTTTTCCTATATGTAACACACAAGCATTAATAATAATCCAGGGGAATGAATTCTTTTCTAATATATAAATTTCCACAAATGCATCCTCAGGTGGTTTCCATCTGTAACAAATGTTTTTAGTATTAACCTCATTACCAATAAGATCTGCCATGGGAAAACAAGCTCTGTTTTAATGGTAAAATATGGTCCAGTCACCAATACTTAGTTGAGGTGGAAGTCCTCTGAAATGGGCCACATGGGTATAAAGTATTTACTCAACTTGACTTTATCTCTATGTTGTGATGTTGATTATGTGTAAACATATGTGACTTTAAACAACAATAAATAAAGAAACACACACACAGACTTGACAAATCTATGACATGTTTGATGCAAGGGAGATTACTCTTTTCATTTGTTTGTTATCTGGTTAAAAAATACAAATCCACCGTTAAAACATATTTGAAGAAATGTCAGCTTACCATGCTTCAGTGAGGCCATTTTCAAAATGCTTCAGTGAGGCCATTTATTAAACTGAAAACTTGTATTCCTTATTAATTATCTTAACCCTTTACCTATCACAGTGGCCATAAAATTAACCAGGATAAGCCTACCACAGCCTAATATATCTCTGAAGTTTCTCAGTGAAACCATAGAAATATGGATAGCATTAGAACCAGCTCATCGAGCTGGTTCTAATGATATCCATATTTTTATTACATGCCCATGCAGTCTCTCTTATGCAATACGGCGTGCAATATACGGCTGTGCAATACAGAATTCCGTATTGCACACCAACCTGTTCCAACCGGGACTTTTTTTATGCAGTGCGACTGCATAAAGTGCATGGTGTTTACCACCGTTGATAGAAAAGAAAATTAGTTCAGTAAGTGCTTGGGTCATGTAATAAATACAAAACCACATGTATGTTTCAATGAGTCATTTTGTATTCAATTCGTCAGATGTGCGTAGAAAGAAAACGTCTCGACCTTCGGTCTCGACGTTTTCTTCCTACGCACATCTGACTCATTGAATACAAAACGACTCATTAAAACATACATGTAGTTTTGTCTATGTATGGTTTTATTGAAAAATTGTGAAATTTGTTTTTGAAAAATATGAAATTTAATTTATTTTTTAAAAACACTGTGTTTGGTAAAGAGTTAAATGATAGAGATCCTTATTTCTTTTAAATAGGAGATAATAAAACTACTTACATTCACTTATTATCTGTATGTGTTCAATTTGCACAATTTAGAATTCTCCTGTTTAACTCTTTGATCCCCCATGGGAACCCTATGAAGTGGTGCAGTGAATGTTTACTGCAGTCAACAAGTTCTGCTTTAATGGTAAAATAGGCCCTGGAACCAATGCCTGGAGTGGAATCCCTCTAAAGTGGGAGCATAGATACAAAAGATTGGCCAAACTTGACTACACACCTGGTCCTTATGTAGCCAAAGATGCTGAAAGTGATCTTAAACACCAATAAATAAATAGATAAATGTACTCTCTACATGTTGATGCAAAATTGGAAATATTAAATATAATATAACTGGGAATTTAACCAATCCAATCTTGTTTGACAGATTTTAATGAGCTTTGTCGGAAGCACGGTGGCTCAGTGGTATACTGTTGGAATTCTATCCTCGAGGTCCCGAGTTCGATCCCCATCCAGGACGACCCGCATTGTGTCCTTGGGCAAGGCGCTTTATCCCGGTTGCCTACATGGGAGCACAATGATATCGTGTACTAAGGCGTACTGCATGTCGATAGTGCACATGTTTTCAACCGCTGTAACTCTGCTTGAGCAGAGCTTGAACAGAGTTACAATATTGAGGAGCTGACAGTTGCTCGTCGAAGCTTGGTGGTTCTCTCCGGGTACTCCAGCTTTCTCCACCTGTAAAACTGTCATGGTCACTATTAGCCACTGTGCATTAGTATGTGACCTTAAACACCAATAAATAAATAAATAAATTCCAATGTGTTTGATCAGCAACCTTAAATATACTGCAGCTTAATTTCATGTTTCTTTAACCCTCAGTATACTGATGTCAAACTTTCAAGCAACAAATTACTCCCATAAGGCAACTTAGAATTTAACCAATTCAATCTTGTTTGACAGAGCTCAATGCACTCTGTCAAACAGGATAGAATTGATTAAATTCCTATATCTGGAGTGTCTGGAGCCATATTTAGCCTCTGCAAGGAAGCATTCAGTGGATAAACAGCTTCATATTCCTCAAATTTCAAGGAGCAAATTATTCCTATAAAGCAACTTGGAATTTAACTAATTCAATCTTGTTTGACAGAGCCCAATGAGCTCAGTCAAACAGGATTGAAGTGATTAAATTCCTATTTCTGGAGTGTCTGAAGCCATATTTAACCTCTGCAAGGAAGTGTTGGTTCAACAGATAACCAGCTACATATTTTTCAAATTTCAAGCAGCAAATTATTCCCAAAATGCAACTGGGAATTTAACCAATTCAATATTTGACAGTGCTCAATGAGCTCTGTTAAACAAAACTGAATTAATTAAATTCCTATTTCTGGAGTGCCTTAAGCCATATTTTGCCTCTGCAGAGAAGTACTAGTGCAACAAATAAGCTGTTTCATATTCTGTGAATGTGCTTCACCTTCCTCTTGAAAGCAAAATAATTTGTAATATTAATTAGTGGAGATTGCCTTTACGCACTCTTAAAGAAACCATAACATGACAAATACACAAGAAAATATTTTAACTATCAAAATCAGCCAATCACTCTACCAGTTAAGTAAATTCCCTGCACACTGATATCAAAATATCATAATTTGAAGATGTAAATTTTTCCCATAATACAACTAGGAATTTAAACAATAAAATCTTGTCTGACAAAGCTCATTTATTATTATTTATTTTATTTAACTCCTCAACATTCTAACTCTGTTCAAGCTCCGCTCAAGCAGGGTTACAGTAGTTGAATACATGTGCACCATCAAAGTGCAGTACGCCTTAGTACACAGCGTCATCGTGCCCCCATGTAGGCAACCAGGATAAAGTGCCTTGCCCAAGGACACAACACGGGTCGTCCCAAATGGGGATCGAACTCGGGACCTCTAGCATAGAAGTTCAACAGTCTACCACTGACCCACCACGCTCCCCAACACATTATAATGAATTTTCCTTTGTTTGAAAAGTTTTTAGAATGTGTTCCCATTTTGTTTATTTATTTATTTACTGATGTTTAAGGTCACATATTTCTGCACAATGGCTAATCTTGACCATGACATTTTTACTGGTGGAGGAATCCGGAGTACCCAGAGAGAACCACTGAGCAGTGGCAAGCAATTGTCAGCTCCCCAACATACTAAATCCACACAAGCAGGTTTAGCATTGGATGAAGACAGGTGCACCATCGACATGCAGTACGCCTTAGTGCACAATGCCACAGTGCCCCCACGTGGGAACTAGGGGTGAAGTGTCTTTCCCAAGGACACAACGCGGTTGTGCAGGTGGGATTCAAACCGAGGACCTTTCTGTTTCCAGCATGCACCTCTACTAACTGAGGCACCGTGCCCCTTCCATGTTCCTCTTTAAATTCACCAATCATCGCCTTAAAAGAAAATGATAGTAATTTTTTTCAGGTTGCATTAATTTCTAATTTTTACAGGTCAGGTATAAAGAGAGCATTGTAAAATGTGT
Organism: Pictodentalium vernedei; assembly: GCA_031216915.1. NCBI lineage: Eukaryota > Metazoa > Mollusca > Scaphopoda > Dentaliida > Dentaliidae > Pictodentalium > Pictodentalium vernedei. The sequence goes on from CM062290.1 coordinate 279,135,224, forward strand.
ACCTTTTTGTGCCAGAAAGTGTTCAAAACAAAGCAAGTAATAGTACTGGGGGTGCAATGGCTCAGTGGTTACATCATTGGACTTCAAACTGAAAGGTCCATGGTGCGATCCACACCAGGGGTAACTGCATTGTGTCCTTGGGAAAGGAACTTAATCTCGATTGCCCATGTGGTGGCACGGTGATGCTGTGTACTGAGACATAGTGCACATTGATGGTGCACTTGTCTTCAACCAGTGCTAACCCTGCTTGTGTGGAGTTAGTAAATTGGGGAGTCTGGCAGTTGCTAGCCACTGCTTAGTGGTTTTCTCCAGCTTCCTCCACCAATAAAACTGTCCGACACAAGGTGACACCGTCTGTCAAAAGTGTTGTTAAACCCCAATAAATAACAGTACTGCAGACTTATATTTAATAGTGGTCGGATCATACTACTTAAAGATCACAAAGACATTAACTATTACCTCACCATGATTATTGTGTGGATTCAATATTTTCCTCTGGTAAACATGGAAAGTGGAGCAGTGTTTGTTCACTGCGATAAATATGTTCTATTTTACCAGTATTTTGGGCCTGGAACCAATGCCCTGATGTAAGTTCACAAAGGTGGGGCAACTTGGGAATAAACAATTGACAACACTAGACTTTATCTCCATGTTATGGTCATGCTTAGCCATTGTCCTTTTCCACCGAGGGAACCCAGGAAGTGTAGCAGTGTTTGTATACTGCAGTAAACAGCTGCTTTACAGGTAAAATATGACCTAGATCCCACATCTGGGGTAGAAGTCCTCTGAAGTGGGCAGTACAGGTACAAACAGTTGGCTAAACTGGACTTCATCCCAATGTTGCAGTCAAAAGATAGCCAAACATGCTGAATATGACCTTTATCATCAGTAAATATACTGACGGAAAAAAGAAATGCAAGTTCAGTTTTGGTAATATAATTTTTTTTATCCGTAGACCAAATGTAGTAAAATTTGACACAGCTTCCTCAGTGTACTGTTGAAAGAGTTTTTGGTTAAAATTCAGTGATCCATAACCACGTGTAATGCTACATGCTTTCAACAGATTTACTGACAAAGCGTGCATCCGGGGCACTCCCATGTGTTATGGACTTGAAAACCATACCAAATCGAAGTTTTGAACACTACACATCGATTGCATAATATTTTATTTCAGCTCAATTGGAAAGCAAAATGCCGCAAATGTCCAAAGTTTATAGGGGTAGGGCTATTGCTCTAATTATGCAGGGCCAATCTCAACGTCTCGTCACCCGGCAATTTGGGGTCCATGAGTCAATGATAACTCATGTAGTTGGGTGTCTCAGAGCCACAGGAAGATTAGCTGACCATCCCAGGAGCGGATGTCCATGCCTTATGTTGCTATGTCAAGATAGAGGTATATGTCTCTCACACCTCTGTAACCAATTTCAGATGGCGATGGAGGCAGCGAGTCAGGTTGTAGGCACTCATGATCACTGAGTGTGCCCAAGAACAGTTAGAAATCAGTTGCAGGAGTTTAATTCAAGGCCATGATGTCCCTAGGTTGGTCCACAACATACACCCTGGCGACATCACTGTCGATTGCAATCGCTGCGGGCACATGCACCAAATCAGTTTCACTTGGCCCACTCAGAAGATGTGTGTTATTCACCGACATGTCTCGGTTCATGCTTTACAGGTCAGATGGACGACAATGTTGCAGTCAAGGTGAGTGAGCGATATTCTGATGCGTGCATTAAGGAAAACGACAGATTTGGGGAGGGTTTGTTATGGTTTGGCAGGGGGGGGGGGGAGGGGATTTTTCTCATGAAAACACCTCTCGTGGTCACCCAGGGCAATCTTACAGCCATAAGGTATCAGAATCAGGTCCTCATGCCTCACATCTGCAAATTAACCTTATGTTGCAGCAGGATAATTCATGGCCACAAGTTGCTAGGGTTTGTACTGACTTCCTCAACCAAAACAATGTCCCAGTTGTTGATTGGCCACCCTACAGTCCAGATTGTCCATGATCAGGCATTTGTGGGACAAGCTGGACAGGAGGATCAGGAAGCATGTCAGCATCCTAAACAGTGTTGCTCAGCTCATGCAGGCCCTTCTTCACGAATGGAATAACATCCCACAAAGGATCATAAACAACTTGCTGGGGTGAGTGGTAAGGCAAGTTAGAGCAGCGACTGAAGCCAGGGGTGGGCACACCAGCTATTGATTTTTACCTGCATCGCCAGCAGCAGAGCAGGTCTAGTAACGGCTCGACTCCATCCGTCAGTCCGTCCGTCAGTCTGTCCGAAACACTTCTTCTGTCAAAGTTTTCTTGGCTTCTATGAAAGGGAATGATATCATATTTGGTCTGCTGCTTCATAAAGATGAGTTGTATAGTGTATCTAATTTTCAGATCTGCCGTGCAGCCACTTCCTGTTTGCCGATATTTTGAAATTTGACTGTACTGGACATTGAAATTTTTCATCACACTTTTCTCGTCTTTTGTGCAATGGATTCATTCAATATTTCACCTGGAGCTTGATAATGTTGAGTTGTATCATGTAAGCAATTTTCAGATCTGTCGTGCAGCCACTTCCTCTTTGCCGATACTTTAATCAATTGCATGCAGCGACGCAGGTCCAGACCCGGTATTGGTCTTGTTACCTGAGTTGCCAGTGGCAGAGCAGGTCTAGTAACCGCTCGACTCCGTCTGTCCGTCCATCCGTCAGTCCATCCATCAGTCCATCTGAAACACTTCTTCCGTCAAAGTTTTCTATGAAAGGGAATGATTTTATATTTGGTCTGCTGCTTCATAATGATGAGTTGTATCGTGTATCTAATTTTCAGATCTGCCATGCAGCCACTTCCTGTTTGCCGATACTTTGTAATCAATTGCATGCAGCGACGCAAGTCCAGACCCGGTATTGGTCTTGGCTTGTTTTTTAACAGGAAATGGCATTGGGTTCCCACATTTGAACATTATCCATGCAAACGCTGCGTGTGTTAAGACAACAAAACTCATTAAAATTTAATCAGTAATGAAGAAATAAGATCAAAATCCAAACAATGAAATAATCATCCACAACACATTTGAAATATTTACCACTGAAAAAAAACCTGCATTTCTTATTTCAGCTAGAATAAATAAATGTATTCAGTGTTAACCAATAGAATATAGGCATCGAAAAATGTGTTGGGAAAACCAAGGATGGAAATCAGAATAGAGCATGTAAAAATACATCTAATTGGTCATTACTCATCAGAGGGTATTCCCTTTGATGATGCAGGGATTTACAAGAGCCAGTGAAATGCTACTTTGAACCAATGAAATAATGCTTTGAGGTAAAACAACAGAGTCAGACAAGAAAATAAATAGACTGCCAAACCACCCACCTACCCACTTGTATTTTTTTAAATGGACTGAGAAACATAAGATAAACTTTGTGGGGTCTAAATCTTGAACATTTTTAGCTCAACTTGGCGAAGCCAAATTTGAGCTTTTGTCATGGTCCGTCTGTCCGTCTGTCCATATGTCAACAATTGGATACGGCTCAGGCTAGAAGCTGTATTTATGAACCGATCTTTACGAAACTTCTTGGGTACCTTTGTTATGACCGTGGGACGAGAACGAGTGTTTTTGGGTGCAGTGCGAAATTCAAGATGGCTGCCAGCCGCCATTTTGTACCAACCATGCAGAAATCTGTTTTTTGTACAGAACTTCCATATGAAAGCTCTGATTTGAATAATTTTTTGTATGAATGTTTAGTACCATGAGATACAGTACATATCATACAGGTTTTTTTCTCGTGCTTAAATTATGCAAATTAGACTAACTTTGATTTATTTAGTGTTACTTTCAGCACTGTCAGTGCAAATGCCAATACGGCTTGGGCTAGAGGCCGCATTTATGAACCGATCTTTACGAAACTTCTTGGGTACCTTTGTTATCACCGTAGGACGAGAACAAGTGTTTTGGGGTCCGGTCCGAAATTCAAGATGGCCACTGGCATCCATTTTGTTCAAAATTAGGGATTTTTTTGCGCAGGACTTCCACATGAAAGCTCTGATTTGAATAATTTTTTGTATGAATGTTTAGTACCATGGGATACATCACATATAATACGGGTTTTTTTGTCGTGCAGAAATTATGCAAATTAGATGAACTTTGATTTTTTCAGTGCTACTTAAACACAGTAAGTACACATGTCAATACGGCTCGGGATAGAGGCTGTATTTATCAACCGATCTTCACGAAACTTCTTGGGTACCTCTGTTATCACCTTGGGATGAGAATGAGTGTTTCTGAGTGCAGTCCAAAATTCAAGATGGCTGCCAGTGGCCATTTTGTACCGAAATTAGGTCTAATCAGTTTTTTGTACACAACTTCTATACGGATCAGGCTAGAGGCCGTATTTATGAACCGATCTTTACGAAACTTCTTGGGTACCTTTGTTATCACTGTGGGATGAGAACGAGTGTTTTTGGGTGTGGTCCAAAATTCAAGATGGCCACCAGCAGCCATTTTGTACCAAAATTAGTGCAATCAGTTTTTTGTACAGAACTTCTGTATGAAAGTTCTGATTTGAATAAATTTTTGTATGAATGTTTAGTAAAATGGAATACATCACATACAGTACAGGTTTTTTTCCCGTGCAGAAATTATGCAAATTAGATGAATTTTGATTTATTTATTGCTACTTATACACTGTAAGTGCACATGTCAATACGGCTCGGGCTAGAGGCTGTATTTATCAACCGATCTTCATGAAACTTCTTGGGTACCTTTGTTATCACCTTGGGACGAGAACGAGTGTTTCCGAGTGTGGTCCAAAATTCAAGATGGCCACCAGTGTCCATTTTGTACCGAAATTAGGTCCAATCAGTTTTTTGTCACAACTTCTATACAGCTCGTATTTATGAACTGATCTTCACGAAACTTCTTGGGTACCTTTGTTTTCACCTTGGGACAGGAATGACTGTGTTTTGGGGTGCCTTTGTTATCACTGTGCTATGAGAACAAATATTTTGGGGTTCAGTCAGACCCACTCTGGGACTCAAAGATTTCTTTTCTAGTTCAGCATCTGACTGTCACCCACCTTTACAATACTTTACCTATACATTTGTTACAGGCTACGGTCAGTATTTATGTACAGACCATTACAATACTTAAAATGTACCTTTGTTATCAGGTCATTACCTAGATGTTTGTCATTGCTGTGTCACATACTATACATGTACATGTCTTGACAAGTTGAGCTACAGTGTCATTGACACTTTCATTTTACAATATATTCATTCTTATTTCCAAAGCTTGTTTGAGATAATCTTTAAAGTGAATTTCAGTCTACAAGTCAGTCTTTTATTTTTAGAATTTGAGGGCAAAGGTTATGGACACACACAGTGAACAGATGCAGAGTGACGGATCCAACATAATGTTGTACTCATCTGGTTATGGAAGTGGATCCAAAAAATTTCCTGCAATAACAGATGATGAAGATGCTGTTGTATACCATTCAGGAAGTGGAAGTGGAGATAAGCCAGATGCTCCTGTAGTAGTACCCCATTATACTGACAGACCACGTACATGTATGTATTTTTCTCTGTCAGTCATATTTCATCCTCTTCATTTTGAAAATAAGTTCTTTTTCAAAAAATTCTAATTGGAAACATCCATTACCAAAAAATTATATAGGTGCATGTCTGGTGGAACAAAACATCCCTCATGGCTATTGGCTGGGAAAAGTTTAATTGAATACATTGAGCATAGACCTTTAAAAACCCTGGACAGATTTCTTGAATACCTGCTAGACCACTACCTGCACATTGCCAGTAGCTAAGCAGTGACGTCTAGTCAAGTCTTGGCTGTCCAGGTAATATGTCTATTTTCAGCAGGATCACCACATGATTGCATGTTAAGGGTACCTGTTCTGAGGACATAAAAGTCGGATATGGGCCTTTGAGGGTTAAATCATTTTGTGAAGAATCAGTGGGCCTTTGTCAGGTGAGCACTTTCAACTCCATGGGCCCATGTATTGTTAACTGAATATAATTTCCTACACAAAACTATTTACCATACCTCCAGTACAAATTTGACCTGTTAAATGACAGGTTATGGAGTAAACTCCTGTTAATCAATAAAAATCTTATAACCTGTCGAGAAATTACCCTGTCTCTCCCCAGTTTTTCTTTGTTTATAGACCTATTTAGCCTCAGTACATATTGGATGTACTGAGGCTAAATATGTCTATAAACAAAGAGAAAAAATTTAATCTATTATATCTTGTTTGACAGAGCTCATGGAGCTCTGTCAAACAAGATATAGTAGAATAAATGCTAAGTTTATCTCTAGAATACAGGAAAGTGACACCATCCCTGTTAATTGAATACACCTGTTAACTGAATAATTTTTCATTGGCAAAGTGGCTGTTCAATTAACAGGGTTCCACTGTAATGCAACTAGGTATTTATCCAATTCAGTCTTGTTTGACAGAGTACATTGAGCTCTTGTCAAATGGGAATGAAGTGGTTAAATTTCTATCTTCTAAATTTCTTAGGAAACATGGGTTAAAAGTATCAAGAATAATGTGGATATTGTTAAAAATCACTGACATGGAGTTTTTAGCTCACCTGACTTTCAGTCAGGAGAGCTATAGTGATCACTCACCGTCCGTCGTCCGGCATCCGTCGTCCGTGAACATGGTGTTTGCGTCTTCTCCTCCCAAACCGCTGAACCAATTTAATTGATATTTGAGATAATAGTTTGTTATGACATCGCAATTTGATTTTGTTCAAATCAAGTTGCCCCGCCCGTGGGTAGGGCCACACCCAAAAAGTGTGCTGAAATCTTAAAAAATCTTCTTCTCAGGAACCAGCAGTAGCAGAGACTTGATATTTGGTGTGCAGCTTCCTTTTGAGGTGTAGACTCAGATTTGTTCAAGAGAAGTTTGTGGGGCTATACTTGGCGTCGTTATGGGAGAGGCAAAATTTTTGGCCCCGCCCAAAATTTTTATTTTCCAAACCGAGAGGCTGATTTGAACCAAATTTTATGTGAGGGTTTATTGGGTCATAAGTACCTAATTTATGCTGATTTTTTTTTTCGCGTAGCCCCATGGGAACCGCAGGAGCTAAAAATAGAAAAAAATTAAAACGCCCATATCTCCAAAACTGCACGGCACAGAAAATTTTTATTTGGTGTGAAGCTTCCTTAGGACCAACAGAAAGAATTGGTAAAAAAAAATTGCCATCGGTTTTATCATAGGGTACAGTTTCGGGACATTGAAAAAGTGCTGAGTCAGCACTTTTTAACACTGTAGGCAATGGGAAAAACATTAAAAAATCTTCTTCTCCAGATCCAGCAGGCAGAATCTTTTGATATTTGGTATGCAACATTGGAGGGTGGATCTGATTCAAGTTTGTTCAAATCGGCCCCCTGGGTTCATATTTGGGCTCAGTATAGGAGCCCGATTTCGAACTTAGTGCATTTCAGGCAAATTTCTTAAAAAATCTTCTTCTCCAGATCCAGCAGGCAGAATCTTTTGATATTTGGTATGCAACATTGTGGGGTGGATCTGATTCAAGTTTGTTCAAATCGGCCCCCTGGGTTTATATTTGGGCTCAGTATAGGAGCCCAAATTTGAACTTACTGCATTTCAGGCAAATTTCTTTGAAAATCTTCTTCTCCAGATCCAGCAGGCAGAATCTTTTGATATTTGGTATGCAACATTGTGGAGTGGATCTGATTCAAGTTTGTTCAAATCGGCCCCTTGGGTTTATATTTGGGCTCAGTATAGGAGCCCAAATTTGAACTTAGTGCATTTCAGGCAAATTTCTTTGAAAATCTTCTTCTCAAGATCCAGCAGGCAGAATCTTTTGATATTGGGTAGGCAACATTGTGGGGTGGATCTGATTCAAGTTTGTTCAAATCGGCCCCTTGGGTTTATATTTGGGCTCAGTATAGGAGCCCAAATTTGAACTTAGTGCATTTCAGGCAAATTTCTTAAAAAATCTTCTTCTCCATATCCAGCAGACAGAATCTTTTGATATTTGGTATGCAACATTGTGGGGTGGATCTGATTCTATTTTGTTCAAATCGGCTCCCTAGATTCATATTTGGGCTCACTATAGAAGCTCGAATTTGAACTTAGTGCATTTCAGGCAAATTTCTTGGAAAATCTTCTCAAGATCCAGTAGGCAGAATCTTGTGATATTTGGTATGCAGCATCCTTAGGGGGTGAGATTCAAGTTTGTTCAAGCCACGTCCCTAGGTCCCTATTTGGGCTCACTGTGGGAGCTTGAATTGTAACTTTGTTTGAAATGAGGAATTTTCTTAAAAAATCTTCTTCTTCAGATCCAGCAGTCGGAATGGTTTGATATGTGGTGAGTAGCATCCTTGGGGGGAGGGGGGATTCAAGTGTGTTAAAGCCAAGTCCATGGGTCCATATCTGGGCTCCCTGTGGGAGCCCAAATTATAACTTAGTCAATATGAGGAATTTTTCTTTAAAAATCTTCTTCTTCAGATTCAGCAGTTGGAATGTTTTGATATTTGGCATGGAGCAACCTTAGGGGCTGAGATTCAAGTTTGTTCAAGCCAAGTCCCTTGGTTCATATTTGGGCTCACTATGGGAGCCTGAATGACAACTTAGTTCAAAATGAGGAATTTTCTTTAAAAATCTTCAGATCCAGCAGATGAATGCTTTTGATATTTTTTATGCAGCATCCTTAGGGGGGTAAGATTCAAGTTTGTTCAAGCCATGTCCCTAGGTCCATATTTGGGCTGATTGTGGGAGCTCGAATTGTAACTTGGTTCAAAATGAGGAATTTTCTTTAAAAATCTTCTTCTTCAGATCCAGCAGTCGGAATGTTTTGATATTTGGTGTGCAGAATCCTTAGGGGTGTGAGATTCAGGTTTGTTAAAGCCAAGTCCCTGGGTTCATATATTGGCTCCCTGTGGGAGCCCGAATTATGACTTAGTTCAGTATGAGGAATATTCTTTAAAAATCTTTTTTTAGATCCACTGGTCAGAATATTTGGATATTTGGTTTCAGCTTTTCTTAGGAGGAGCAGATGCAACTTGTGGAAATCAATTCTCTGGGTTGCTATTTAGGCTACCATGTCAGGTGAGCGCCCTCAGGCCCCCTGGGGCCTCTTGTTTGTGTTAGGCATCACTGATTTTTTCTGTTGCAACAGTTTGTCGATGTAACTTCTCCATTAGAAATACTCACTTCCAGTGTTCTGTTTACCATAATTTTCTTAAATTTTATCTCATATTATTCCTTTCTCAAGTGTGACATTTCCATTTTGTTGACATAATGTCTGCATCAGAAATGCTCAGTCCCAAAGTGTATTTAACCACAAGATTCTTGAATTTTGATTACACAGTGGAACCCTGTTAATTGAATAGCCACATTGCAAATGGAAATTTTTCAATTAAGAGGAGTATTCAATTTACAGGGATTTAATCATTTTACTGTATTCAAAAGATAACCTGAGAATTCCTTCTAACTGTTATATAAAATGTTGGGTGTGTGATTCCATGACTTTGGTTCAATCGGTCCATTTCCAGCTAAAAATTGCTACGCACTGCAAATATAAATTTTCTGTCACACGTGTGGGACTAGCCATCTTGGGATAGGGCAACCCACTACTTATATATTTTCTTATTTGGCAGTGTTCATGGTGCTCTGTCAAAGAAGACATAATGAATTAAATGCCTGTAATGGATATACTGAGTCAAAATAGATCTATAAACAAAAGGAATTTGGTGATTGTCAGGGTAATTTCTTGACATATAAGATTTTTATTCAATTAAACAGACATTGACTGTATAATCGGTAAATGCTTTGGCTTCAATTTTTTTTACAATAACTGAAAAACAAAATGGCCCTATCTTGAAAAATGGGTCAACGTTTTTTGTCTTCAATTTTTTGCTCATCGTGAACTTATAATCAAGGAAAAATATATAGTTTTTTTAATTTTTAGCTCAACTTTGACGAAGTCAAATTTGAGCTATTGTCATGGCCCGTCGTCCGTCTGTCCATCCGTCAACAATTGGCTATGGCTCGGGCTAGAGGTCGTATTTATGAACCGATCTTTACGAAACTTCTTGGGTACCTTTGTTATGACCGTGGGACGAGAACGAGTGTTTTTGGGTGCGGTCCGAAATTCAAGATGGCTGCCAGCCACCATTTTGTACCGATGATGCAGAAATCTGTTTTTTGTACAGAACTTTCATATGAAAGCTCTGATTTGAATAATTTTTTGTATGAATGTTTAGTACCATGGGGTACATCACATATAATACTGGTTTTTTTCTCGTGCGTAAATTGTGCAAATTAGACTAATTTTGATGTTTTTTGGTGTTAATTTCAGCACTGTAAGTGCAAATGCCAATACAGCTCGGGCTAGAGGCCGTATTTATGAACCGATCTTTACGAAACTTCTTGGGTTCCTTTGGTATCACCGTGGGACGAGAACAAGTGTTTTGGGGTCCGGTCCGAAATTCAAGATGGCCGATGGCAGCCATTTTGTACAAAATTAGGTGCAATCAGATTTTTGCACAGAACTTCCATATGAAAGCGCTGATTTGAATAATTTTTTGTGTGAATGTTTAGTACCATGGGATACATCACATATAATACGGGTTTTTTTCTCGTGCAGAAATTATGCAAATTAGATGAACTTTGATATTTCAGTGCGACTTACACACATTAAGTACACATGTCAATACGGCTCAGACTTGAGTCTGTATTTATGAACTGATCTTCACGAAATGTCTTGGGTACCTTTGTTATCACCTTGGGACGAGAACGAGTGTTTCTGGGTGCGGTCTAAAATTCAAGATGGCTGCCAGTGGCCATTTTGTACCGAAATTAGGTCTAATCAGTTTTTTGTACACAACTTCTATACAGCTCAGACTAGAGGCCATATTTATGAACCAATCTTACGAACCTTGTTGGGTACCTTTGTTATCACCGTGGGATGAGAGCGAGTGTTTTTGGGTGTGGTCCGAAATTCAAGATGGCCACCAGCAGCCATTTTGTACCAAATTAGTGCAATCAGTCTTTTGTACAGAACTTCTGTATGAAAGTTCTGATTTTAATAAATTTTTGTATGAATGTTTAGTAACATGGAATACATCACATATTCTAAGGGGGTTTTTTTCGTGCAGAAATTATGCAAATTAGATGAACTTTGACTTATTCAGTGCTACTTGCACAATGTGAGCACACATGTCAATACGGCTCAGGGTAGAGGCTGTATTTATGAACCGATCTTCACAAAACTTCTTGGATACCTTTGTTATCACCTTGGGACGAGAATGAGTATTTCTGGGTACGGTCCAAAATTCAAGATGGCTGCCAGTGGCCATTTTGTACCAAAATTAGGTCCAATCAGTTTTTTGTCACAAGTTCTATACAGCTCGTATTTATGAATTGATCTTCACAAAACTTCTTGGGTACCTTTGTTTTCACCTTGGGACAGGAACGAGTGTGTTTTGGGGTGCCTTTGTTATCACTGTGCTATGAGAACAAATATTTTGGGGTTCAGTCAGACCCACTCTGGGACTCAAAGTTTTCTTTTCTAGTTTAGCATCTGACTGTCACCCACCTTTACAATACTTTACCTATACATTTATTACAGGCAACGGTCAGTATTTATGTACAGACCATTACAATACTTTATATGTACCTTTGTTATCAGGTCATTACCTAGATGTTTGTCATTGCTGTGTCACATACTATACATGTGCATGTCTTTGTCTTGACAAGTTGAGCTACAGTGTCATTGACACTTTCATTATTCAATAAAATAAAAGCGTATTTTAATAGAAATATTTCACTGATGTGCAATATGTTTTTTCTGTTTTATTCATTTCAATTTTGTTGTCTTGATCAGTTTACAAGTGCCAAAGCAAAAATAGATGACTTTGGCACATCACATTTTGACATCCACCTTCACTTAGATAATGAATCCTGATGAATAAAATGTACAAAAAAGAATTAAAGAATATACATAGGGGGCATATTTTCGAAAAAGTCAGTAACACTGATTTTTGTTTTGTTGTGAAATTCATAAATGAGTTATCTATTCCCAGAAAGTTATGAATGGTATTTGCAAAGGTGATAACAAAATTATGATTTGCCGACGATGAGAAAAAATCTCAACCACAAAGGCCGAAACGTCCTGTCGCTGAAATTGGTGCATGCTAAGAAACATTGCATCTGCAAAAAGGGAATCTGGTATCAAATTACATGTGTCGTGAAAAATGTAATTAACTTTATTATCCATTCCAGGAGGGAATTGTAAGCTTGGTACACTTTGGTCAGATGGCAGCTGTAGATGAGGCGATGGGGATGGGGGTGCAAGGGCTTGTAGAAAGGGGAGGCGAGGATATTCTAAACGATGATTTTTTTATCGTGGCATAAGTGGCATCGGCATATTTTTAGCTTATGAACCACTGGGTGCAGTCTGGTGCCATTCGTGATCCAAGAGTGGAATTTTTCCAGTTCTTCTTGTGTATTGTTTGTGCACGTACTTTTCGCTGAAGTTCATCCAGTAATACTCATAACTAGGTTGATCCCTTTAATGCCTTGCATGCTGCTGGCAGATATTCCTGCCCAGGATACCAAATCATTTCTCACTTACATAAGTGAAATTTGGGCACATTTAACCATATTTCTCCCCTGCAAATTGAATGAATGTTTTGGCTAATGATTTCTTTACAAAGATTTAGATGAATTTTTTTTCAAGTCATGGCTACTTCACAGCAGACATGACTAGATTTGATGAAATATATTTTGAAAATACTCAGCTGGTTAAGAGTTGATACCAGTTTTTCTTTTACCTCCAGTACTGTAGAAAATAACCGAAACTCAAACTGTGAACTGAGTACTATTAGACAGTACCGAAAACCGAGCAAAAAATTTCAACACCGTCTATCTCTACAATTAACAGGAGGTTACTTTATAACCCATATTCAATTACAGGTCCAATTTATACTGAAAGTATGATAAATGCTTTTGTTTGGAAATTTTATATTCAGTTGATAGGATTATTCAAGAAATATCCAGTTAAATGGGCTCCACTGCCTCACATATTATGCCACTCTCAAGAAGGTCTTCTCCAATTTTTCCTTGTTCTCATAAAACATTAAATTTGACAGTCATATAGAAGTCATTACAGTATGGCCACCATGGACTGGTCACTTTCTATGGGGTGAGCAGTATTTTCACGGATGCAATAATATTAGATTGCAAACACTAATTATATTAAGGAAAAGTCATCAAAAATTGAATTAATAAAGCAGTGGGTACTACCCAGTGCTTCATTAATTAAAATTTTGCTGATGATGATTTTTTATTACCTGGTAAACACATGCATGGGCATCAGTCCATGGCAACTGTACTTTAGACTTCTTGTGTACTGGAACGATGGTCACTATCAACTCTTGAGGATATAGTAACGTAGGAGTCCCGGGATTAATCCAGGGTCAGATAAGTTTTTGAGGTTTCTGAACACGCTCTGGCAGTATCAATTGTGGGGTTGATGCTGTCACAGTATTCCATCCTATTGGGTATCAAATGTAAAATGCCTGTCCCCAGCGCAGAAGGAGACACGCACTGTGCAGCTCAAAGATCCCTTTCTAGTATTCAAGAAGAGCGACCCACTATCATCCCAAATAAGACCTGAAAAAGTTTAAAATCTGTTTCTCAAGCCCTCCCGTATTTCCTTTTGGCTACCACATGCTCTCTTTTTATAACCAATGCAAACTTAAAAAAATAAAATTAAATAGTTTATGTCAGATATAAGTCAATGAAACTGATAAATTTGTCCCTTGAGTGCAACTAGGCTTTGCAATGCTTTTGCATTGCAAAACCTTCTTGCACTCAAGGGATGAAATAGTCCACCCATGCTATTCTGTAGATTATGAGGCCCAAAACATAAAACAAACACTTATTTTCTCTCACCACTGAGGTGCTGAAACATATATAAAATAGTGTGACACAGCTGGGAGAGATATGCATGTCTCATCCCACCCACGTGACAGCTATCTCACCCCACCCACGTGACAATGTATATTGGCTTATTAGCATATATAATGAGCACAGGACTATTCAATCATCGCACGTTCTTCTGTAAACAAACAACATAGTGTCACGTATCGGAAATATTAGCAGACGAATGTTTGTCAAAGAAAATAGAAATAAAAACACAGACTGCAAAACCAAAGGACACTTTACTCTTTTATATGAATTTTTGGATGAACACCATTATGAGTGGAGCGATTTGCACTAATTTCCTAATTTCCATAAAAGTTATGCAAATACATTGCAGAATTCATAATATGACATCATCGCAATGTGTCAATGTTCATTTCACTACAAATTTTTAACTCCTGTCTTGCCAGCATTTGGAATTAATTTTGTGGTATATACCTCTGGTATATACAGAACTTTTGTGTGCTCTATCCGATAAGTAAATTAGTTTTTTTTCAGAAATGGACAAAATTGTTCTATATAGCTGCATGCGCCCCTGAACTACTTTTGATGACGTCAGGCCATTTTGACGGGGGTAAAGAAATTATCCCTGATGAGGGCGGTTGTGAGATGGGGAAATCTCACCCTTGGGACAAGATATTTTTTTCAGACACTCAGCCAGCCTCGTGTCTGACCCAAATATCTTGCCCTCGGGTGAGATTTCACCATCTCACACCCTCACCCACCAGGAATAACAATAGTCCATATGGGGGCACTCTGGCACTGTGTACTAATGCATACTGCACATTGGTATTGCACTTACCTTCAACTTCTTCTAACTGCAGAGTAATTGATTTGGGGAGTCAGCTAATTACTCACCACTGCTTGGTGGTTCTCCCCAGGTACTCTGGCTTCATCCACCCTCTAAATTGTCAAGCAGTTTGACCCTGGCTGTTGAAAGTACCATTAACCCTTTAACGCAGTATTTTTAAAAAATAAATTTAATTTCACATTTTTCGAAAACAAATTCACAATTTTTCAATAGAACCACACAAATATGGATATCATTAGAACCAGCTCCATATTTGTATGGTTTTATTGAAAAACTTCCAAGATATTTTAGACTGTGGTAGGCTTATTCCAGTTAATTTTCTGGTCATTTTTGGCCGCTATATTTGGTAAAGGGTTAAATGTCAATAAAACAGACAAACTCAGTTGTTGATATTTTAGAGTTTTGTGAACAGATAATTACAACCAAATCACGACTAGGGATCTGTGAATAACAATTTTTTTTTTCGAATCGAATCTTGTCATCGATATCGAATCTAATCTCGAATCAAATCATAACAGACAAGTTTTTTGCTTAGATGCTGAAAGTGACCTTAAACACCAATAAATAAATATTCTCTGTAGCAGAAACAGGTAGGCCTATTAACTAAGATTTCAGTTTTTTAAGGCCTAGCTTGTTACCATTCACCGCAATCGGTGACATCCACGACTGCTCTGGACAACTTGAGCCACAGACCTCTCCTTAGCATTAGTCAAAATTGTACCTTCTTCATTATATCAGGCATCCAATACATATCTGTATTTATGGTACGATAGGGGTGTACTTTGTAGCAGCATTAATACTACAATTTATGTTGCACGAGAGACCAGCACACAAATCCAATCTGTCACCACATCACTCTCTTACTCCAGTCTGTTTGTATAGGTATATGAAATGACTCCGTGACGGTCTTTGTAATGTGTCGCTTTGTTAACACCGTCGATAACTAGTATGATCGGTGACTCTGCCTGTCTTAATTTTGAGTCTGTTTTCATGGACTGCATGGATTGCATAGTTTGCACTGTTAACATGTTCCTTTTACCGCAAAAATGCGCAATATAACAATAACATGAGTTTGAAGGGCATTACGGTTTATTAACAGCCCAAGAGGAATGAATAACAACCCAAGGGTTTATTTGGTGTTAGTAAGCCAGAGAGCTGTTATTCAGTCCTGGAGGGCTGTTAATAAACTGGAACGCCCAACAAAATGTATTGTCTAATGTCAATTTTATCCAATTTTCTTGGAAATGTAATAAATTGCACAAAGCATGAGAGTTTCAAAAAAATTGAATCTTGAGACTGATTCGGGATCAATCTCGAAGCAGAGGTATGACATCGGTATCGAATATTTGCAGGACCCTAATCATGACCGAGGCACATTGAAGTCAAAATTTTCTTTCCTATTTATAATTATAGCACTGTATATTGTGACTGCATGCAGACAAGACTTAAGTTTTTCATGAAACTTCTTTTTAAGCAGTTCTGAATTTTTGGAAGTTATCAAAAACATTTTCTTTTTTGCAGCAGTTGATGGAGATGGAGATGGAAAGACGATTAGACCAACCACCGATAGAATACCTGGCAGTGGTAACCACATGGATGCTTCATTACTAATGCTGCTGATCTGTTCAATAGTAAATTTGTTGTTGAAACAGAGACATTTTTGATAAAGAATTCTCTTGATATATCTTATATATGTATCAGTATGGCTGTGTTATGTGACAATGGGTGCTGAATCTATCTGTTGGTGGAAATTATTTTGTATGTTCAAGGGAGATAACTTATCTCTATGCCAAGTTATTGTTAAATTGCATACAGTCTTTATGCTATTATTTTTTAAAAAAATTTCATTTCCTTTACAGTTGCTTGGTTTTTCCAATAATTTTCGAGTTGAATCCACATTTTGTCAGTTTTTAACAAAAGCATATTATCTGACTCCGGATCCTAGGGGGTGTGGTGGTTCAGGAGATAGAGATGCAGGTTGCAACCGAGAGGTCCTCAGTTCGAATCCCACATGAAGCAACCGCATCGTGTCCTTGGGCAAAACACTTCACCCATGTGGTGTTGTGTACTAAAGCGTACTGCATGTCGATGATTCACTTGTCTCTACCAAGTGCTAACCTTGCTTGTGTGGAGTAAGTATGTTGGGGAGTCTGACAGTTGCTCGCCATTGCTCGGTGGTTCTCTCCAGGTACTCTGGCTTCTTGCACCTGTAAAACTGTCTTGACATGAGGTCACCCTGCCTGCCTAAAGTGTTGTTAAACCACATTAAATAAATAATTATCTGACTCCCTCATTGGAATGAACTCATCAAGATCATTCTATTGAGGGGGTCACATAATGTGGTTTTGTTGAAATTTTGTGAAAAATATGAGAAAAAATATAATTAAATTAACAAATTTTGATATTGTGTGTATTGGAGTAAGAGTTAAGGTGATGATTAATAAACTATTAGGTGACATTGGAGTGGAAGCAACCCTTGATGGTGATCTGATCAGAACCTAAGTTTGCCCCTATGCCAACAAATAACAAATTAGCATTGAAAAATTTATTTCATTTTGATCAGATGTTGGCACTCTCCAATGCCAGGAAATGGTGGCAATTCAGTCTATAAAATGCTTAAGATTCTAAAGGGCTGAGATGGGGCCCCAAAAACCAGAGCATTTTTTATTTTAGGCCACACAAAATAAATTCATTGATTCTCCGGTAATGTTTTTTTCAAATCAGTGAGTGAGTGAGAGTTTTATTCTTCTTTTGCAAAAAGTAAGCAAACATGGAGAGGATTTCGACTATCTTTTTACACACAAAAATATGAAAAGTGCATATTTATACAAATAAATTCATTTTTAATTTGAAAAATAAAACATTCCTCTAAAAACAAACTGTAGATACTACAATTCAAAGGCTTCATATTCTTTCGGTGCTCTTCATATTATCTTTAAAGTAAAATTATTTAATCTATGGGGATTTGTCCCATTACAATTTTTGGGAGAGTGCCTGTAGGCACTCTTCCATAAATTGAAACAAGGCAAACATATTGGAGATGCAACTAAATAAATATGCATGAATCAAAAAGTGTAAACAGTTTTGGGTCTCCCTGAGTTCGTACCAATATTGGAAGTCACTGAAAGGCAATAAAAATGTCCAATGAGGGGCTTCTTTCACCCCAATGCTTCAGCCCTTTGGAATGCTGTCACAAGTATCTTTAATAGTCTTACCATAGCCATATTTCCTAAAAGCATTCCTTCAGTAAATGGCAAGATTTTATTCTAGAATAGATCTTGGCATTGCAGAAATTAATTTTATTGATGCCCAAAATAGAATTATCATGAAACCTCTTCTGGGCAGAGATACTGTTATTTTTCTTAGTTTTTTGTATTACCAAATTAAGTCATAGCTGCTGGGGGATCACAAAACTACAGAAATGAGCCTTTCATTCTTCTAAAGGTTTTGGAATTGGCCTTTTGCAGGACTGATTTTCAATTTGTGCTTCAACACCTTCATGCAGCAGGTGTATGTAAAGTGTTAATATGCATAATGTATGGCATTTTGTCACTGACAACTGCTAAGTAATCAATTTAGTTTAATCATTATTTTTATAAGGTTGTTGACCTTTATAGTAATGGTTAGCTCCCTTGATGTGTCTGACCTTCTTTTTACCTCCAACATAAAAAACAAGGCATCATGCAAAATTCAAGGCCTCAAGATAATGAAGTTAGCTCCGTTCCCTGAATGTCATGCAAGCCACTGTTTTGTTAAGATGGAACAACTTACCAATCTTACATGGTATGACCCTGGTAGTTGAAAGTGTCATTAAACCCCAATAAACAAACAAACTTATTAGAATAATGATGATTGATAATATTTCACTTGTTTGTTATTAACTGCACCAATTAATTAACAGATATTTCTAATACTTTCAGATCAATTGGATGATCAAATGAATGTTCTGTAATTGTTGCCTTTTACTGTTGGGCAATTTGCAATACCGTGAATTTGCATGGTTCCAATTTCTGTTCATATTTGGCAAATTGGTCAATGATATCTCAAACTCCAACTGAAATAAAAATGAAATAATTATGAAATTTGACACCCAAAGATGCAATCTCCTTAGGAGATTGTATCTTAAGGTGTCAAATTTCAAAATTTTCTCTCATCCAGCTGATCGATAGTTGGCTTTGTGAGTCTGATGTCCGGCAAATGGATATCCAAGCCAAAATTTGTCATGCAAAATTTGCATGTATAACCTGAAATAAGGTTAAGAAAACATATAATTTTGCAATCCCTCCCATTTCATAGTGGTCATGGCTTAGTTTGAGCAATTCAGATAAATAATGGATGTGCAGGAAAATTATCTGAAAGGGAAATCAAGACTTAAGTGGAATGTATTCAAAGGAAAATATTCATGTTACATTCCTATACATTTTTCTTCAGAAAAACAATACGAAAGGTCAAATTTTCAACTTGATTGGTGATATAGCAACAAGATTGTATGCATTGTATATAAAGAGGAGAGGAGTTTCGCAAAAATGCATTGGAATTAATATAAATGTTCAATAGTCTTTTAATCTATCATTTTCACCAGAATATAAACCATTATTTTAAAGGATAGCGGCTACCTTTTGTAATTTGATTTTCATGGGTTTTTTTTTTTATTATTTTAGTAGAAGGGAACTCATGTGTTGCTTGGTTGTGACTCACACTAGTGTTGGGAATTCTAACTTCACAAATCAATGGCAGCAAATATGAATTACAAGCATACAGGGGCGTAGCCAGGATAAATGAAGGGGAGGCAAAAGATTTTTTCTGCTGCCTATGGCAGCATAAAAAAATACCCCCCCCCCATCCCCTTCTTCATTTCACCTTGTTCTGTGTCAAAAATGTGTATCCCCAATTGGTGAAAAGATGAAGGTCCAAGGTCTTCCCTTGGAAAAACAATTGAACACCTTGAGTACTTTTTGAAGGCTTGGGTACCCAGAAAGTGATGGAATAACTACAGAAAAATGACCCTAGAAATATCAGGGTGAGAGGTAAATGAACCAGTTTTACGGAATTCAGACTTGATTGTCTATAATTTTTCAGGAAATAGGTAGGTGGTGGGGGAAATCCCCCCCCCCCCTCCCCCCATTTGTGGCTACGCTGCTGGAAGCATCTGTGATTGTCTGAAACATCTCATCATTGATTAAATGTGATTTAGTCATAGAATATTTTTCATTTCACTGCCTGTCTCTGATTCCACTCACATGTAATAGTTTGTCTTACAGTTTTTGGTCTTGTTAGGCTCTTTACTTTTCTCATGAGAACTCAAGGAAGTCTGGTAGTGCCTATCTGATGTGGTAGGAGAGTCCCCTTTACTTGGTAAACTCTTGTAACCGATAAGCATTGTCAGGGTTTAGTCTTCCCCAGTGGGAACAAAATTCATAATTAGTAGTTCAGGCTTAAAAAAGTTAAAAAGCTGTTTCTTAGGCCCTCCCACATGGTCCTTTTGGTTGTCGCATGCTTTCTTTTTATAACCAATGTAAACTTAAAAAAATAAAAATTAAATGGTTTATGAATGATATTTTACCAAGTTAATAAAATTTATAAATTTGTTCCTTGAGTGGAACAAGGCTTTGCAATGCTTTAGTATTGCAAAGCCTTCTTTCACTCGAGGGATGAATACACCACCACCCTTGCTATTCTGTAGATTATGAGGCCTAAAACATAAAACAAACCAGAACATGAACTTTTGATGGCAAAGAAATAATTAAAAAAATAAAACAATAAACCGCCCGCCCACATGCAATTTTACAAAAAATGGCCTGAGAAACAGAAGATCTACTTTGTGGGGCCTAAACTTGGTCTTATCTTCAGAATTGCAAAGTTAAGTTTTTTTTCATGAAGTAACAGTGGCAAATAAATGTCTTCTATTGGCAGAATCATGAAACTCATGTTTTTTCATGAAGGGATAATGGCAGATAAAGGTTTTCTGATGGTGGAATCATGCTGCAGAAATGAAAGAATAGTTGCCTGTTGCATGTTCAGCTTCTTGGCCTATTTGTCTGCCTTGCAAGTGACAAATGTTACAACAATACATCGGTTAATTGAATATAATTTACCAACAAAAGCCATTTATCATACCTCCAGTACAAATTTGACCTGTTAGGTTATAGAGTAAACTCCATTAATTGAATAAAAAGTCTTGCAACCTGCTGAGAAATTACCCTGACTCTCCCCACATTTCCTTTATTTATAGATCTATTTGGCCTCGGTACATTCCAATACATGAATTTAATCTATTATATCTTGTTTAACATAGCTCATGGAGCTCTGTCAAACAAGATATAATGATATAATAGAATAAATGCTAAGTTTATCTCTACAATACAGGAATGTGACACAATCTCAAGTTAGTTGAATACTCCTGTTAATTGAATAATTTTCATTGGCAAAGTGACTATTCAGTTAACAGGATTCCACTGTTCTGATAAAGGGGAGTGCAGGATTCCTGTGCTACACTTTATCATTACTGTTGTAGAACTGTAACTTGAAACCTCTGCATTCAGGTACTCCTGCTACCTATGACATGCACAGGTTGTAAGGATATGCAAGATAATTAAGTAAAATAAAAAGTGATTTCACAAAAATTTGTTTTGCGCTATTTCCGATCCAATTTGGACTCTGTATTGAGAAAAATTTTGATTCACAAGGCTCTAGCTGAAAGTTACTTTAAATTCTGATAAACAAACTCGAATACACTTCTTGAAAAAAGTGTTAACATCAGACAAACAAAAACTGAGAAACACATAGTTTGGTTTTATAGAACTAGAGGGTATGAGTTTTCAGTTTTTTTTATCCTGATTTCCACTTTTTATACCCATCTACAAAAATTTTATTTCTTTAAATTTACACGAAAATAGCCTTCAGATGACTTTCATGTAAAATTAGAGTTAAAATGACACAAAAAGCATTATTATATGACAGAAAAAATCTGCTAATTTAGTTGTCTGAAACACTTGTAAGAAGTGTTGATATACTCCAGTATTGCTGATCTATTCTGTTTTCATCGAAATTGAGTTGATATTTCACCGCTCTGTCATCGTTGTCTATAAATAGCACAGATAGGTTGATCTAATGATTCCAAATACCTGTTTGTGATAAAAATAGAAATGGTATTTCCAACTTGCTCCTTCCTTTAATTTCCCTGTTCCAATGTTTAGGAACTGTTCAAATGTAACAACAGCAACATGAACAAATAAGTCGCACATTGCTTCTCATATGTATGTGTTGAAATTAAATTTATTTTGTTGCATATGAATATGCTGTTTTTCTTCAAAAAATATGTAATGTAAGGAATTTTAAACAATTTTTTTCTGTCATAATAAAACAATACTGGACTTTCTTTGAGGTTGATACAAGGAATTATCAACCCTTAAAAAGTAATATTACTTTTCTTGGCTTGATAATTCCTTGTGTTGACCTCAGAGAAAGTCAGTAATTGTATATTATTTCTAGTGGATATCCGTTATATGGAGATGTAAGGTTCAGTTTTAAAACCTTTCTCTGTGCAAACACGATTTGAGTTTATTTTATAACAGTGTAATAATACACTCACAGAACACATTCTATTGATTTCTATAGAGCTATATTCTGAAGAAAAAAAACACAAAAAGGCAGTTAAAGTTAAGAAGGTTTTTTTTTCTTCTAAATGTATGGGTGCTAAGATTTTAACCAGTTTGTAGGATGCAGGACATACACAGAACAACACCTGCATGTGAATGGGTTAATCGATATAGCACGAGTACCATATCGATTAACCCATTCACACGCATGTGTCATTCTGTGTTTATTACATGCCTTCCAGGCTATAAAAACAATTATTAGAAGGACACTCAGCAGTTCATTTGACAATTATCAACAGAAGCAATACATTATATCGCAAACAAAATTTGCGAGGGGAACCCGTGTTACTCTTTCGTCCCCTGAGTTCCAGTGTGTTTTATGTGCCTACTGGCACACAGAACACATTGGAACTCAGGGGATGATTTTCAGCTATTGTTAGTGATTCAAATTGTAATTGATGTGTACGATTAGTAGAAAATTCCAGTGAAATTCTCTTCTATTTAAAAATAGTCTGTCAGCGATTTCCATTCAGCACATGTGTGCAGAACAGATTTTCATTTTCCACATGGTTTAGTTTTGCTGCAGTTGGGGATTTCATAGAACAGGCATGTAATAAACAATCAGAGCAAGCAGATGCATAATCTTGCTTTTAAGTGTTTCAATTTAAGATTCTACTTTCCCTTTAACCACCACTATGTCTTTGATCTATGTCTTTGATTCTTCAGTCTGCAAATATATGAGACTCATTCTTTTCTACATTATGATCATTCTGAGATAAATTATAATCAGAGGACTCTCTAAATTAGGCCCCACAGAGTCGATCTTCTCTTTCTCTGGTAATTTTTTGTAAAATTGCCTGTGGGCGGGCATTTTTTTTTAATTGTTTTTTTGTAATTATTTCGTTGCCATCAAATGTTCATGTTCTTGGTGTGTTTTATGTTTTAGGCCTCATAATCTACAGAATAGCATGGGTGGTGGTGTGTTTCGTCCCTTGAGTGCAAGAAACAAATTTAATGATTTTATTAACTTGGGTAAAATATCAGACATGAACCATTTAATTTTTAGTTTTTTAAGTTTGCATTGGTTATCAAAAGATAGCATGCAGCATCCAAAAGGACCATGCAGAAGGGCCTGAGAAACAGATTTTTAATTTTTTAGGCCTTAGTTTTGTTATTTTCTTATTTTTCAATGAGGTTTTAGGATATTAAACAATTTGTTACAACTAATAATAACACTGTGGCCGGTCGCTGATTTGTCACGGTTCTCGGATGAGAATAGCTTGAGGAAGTAATATTTTTCAAGGAATAATTTTCCTTGGAAGAATTTCAAGAGATGTTTTAGTACTAAGTATTACCCAGAATTCTGAACAGTCATAGACCTGGCACTAAATGTATCATATTCAGGTTCACACACATACTGGTCTTACATTCAAAACAAAAAAAATGAAATTAAAAAAAAACATAGTTTAATAACTTGCTGTGTAAATATCTCTGCTTCAGATCAATAATAATATGTATTGTTATTTTTATTTTATGTACAGATATATAATTATGTGCCGTAGCTCATGTCATGAAAGAAATAGTGAATTGAGCTGTTCTTTGTCCCATCATAACAATCAAATTTCACCATAATCATGTTAAGATATTATGTAAGAAGAGAGTACAGCTGCTGTTTGTGCTTTTGCTTCATTGCTTGCTAATGTTGTAAATATTATTAACTCTTAACCCATAAGGGCCTAATTCTGACCTTGATCACATTTTTTGCTACAGGGCAGGTGCCCCTACACACAGTCTTTGAGTTAACTCACAAGTTACATTCTGAGTACCTTGGTAGTTGTTTTTAGGCAAGTCTTGGCTGCCTATATAGGCAGCCAACACTAGCCAAAAAACAGCAGCAAAGCCACAGGATGTAGACTGTCAAAGTGTAGCAAAAATGTATAAAAATCTCTAGGCCATTAAGAGTTAACTCTTTCATACAAGGGCCAGGCCAAATAAAGTTTGAGTGGAGGGGGGAGAGACATAATATTGTTTTCATGCTGCATCAAAAAAAATATTTCATCCCCCACTTCATTTCACCTCATGCTTGCTTAACCCCTAGCACTCCGGTAGTGCAACCAAATTTTCTTCAATCAGTCTGTTTTTCTTTTGTTTAACTATGAATTTAACCAATTACGTTGTATATCTTGTTTGACAGAGCTTACTGGTATATATGGTTAAATATTAAATTGCATTATGGGAAATATGTACTGTGAAAAACTTTGTCATTTTGATATCAATATACATAGGGTTAAGATTGTGTATTCTCCATAGATGAAGATCCAGGGTCAAAGGAAAAACAAAATAACTTCTCATATCAACTGGGGTGTCCTGGGTAGCTTTTGAAGGCTTGATATCCAGAAAATGGATGAATAACAAGAGCAAAATGACCCCAAAAATATCATGGTGAGAGTGCATGAACCACTTTTGGGGTTTCAACATGAATGTTTTTCTGGTTCATATTTCATAGGATAAGTGTGGCAGTGGAGGAAACAGTTTTAAGCCAGATACCCATATTCATTCCCTGCTGGATACATCTGAAAGCCCTTATTCAGGCTTAAATTGCCTTGATCTTGTTTCAGTTTTGCTAGTAGATTGTGTCTACGGTATGTCTATCATGCATAATGCTGTTATATGATGGGGCTTTATATGGGGCCTGGCAAAGCTTCACGATTTGATGATTTTATTTGATTTGAAATCCTATCGCTGATTCAGTTTTATTCGAAATCTATTGTGTTATTTGGGTAGAATACGAATCTCTGCAGAATTCTAAATGCATCATAGAGGGTGATTTATCACACAACAAGAACGTATTTCTGGCAGTAAAAGTAAAAATGCCTAGACAAAATACAAATCTGTATTAACCCTTTACCCAATGCAGACGATTTCAAAATTTATTATTTTAAATATCATTTTTTAAATTTTTTTCAAAAACTTTCACCAAAACCATATCATGTGACCCCTCTTTGGAACGAGCTCAATGAGCTCGTTCCAAAGAGGGGTTACATGATATGGTTTTGTTGAAATATTTCGAAAAATAATTTTTTTTCAGCTGCTGCATTTGCAAATTACGCGGGCGGATGCAGGCAATTCGTTGGGTAAAGGGTTAAGGGTAGCAACCTCACATGCGATTATTCAATTCAGAAAGAGAATATTTTTTACCTGCACTCATTGAAAATGGTTTATTCATGTTGAGGCCACCGTTTTGGGTAATAATAATTAAATGATAAATAAACCTCTAACTCAATGAAATAAATTGGACAAGATCATTTTTGCCATGCTGATATGTTTATGTATGCCTACCATGTGTTAAACCTGAAAAATAAACAGCTGAAACACTACTATAAACTTCAGCGGTTATTATACAAGAAGTAGAATGATGAACGAGGCTAAAGTCTTGTATAGTGCAATGTGCAGTACCATGATGTTTTGATCTTCATTCATGAAAAATCAATTCACTGATGCCGATTGATTGTCAAAATATAGCAAACAAGTCAAGAAAGGGAGGAATATTTTATTGTATATTGGTTATTACCACGAAGTGGGTTTACAAGAGGGTGTTCCCCGTGGGAACCCCGGGAAGTAAGCAGCACTTGTTTACTGTGGTAAACCAGTTCCGCTTTACTAGTAAAATAGGACCCAGTCACCAATGCTTGGGGTGAAAGTCCTTTCAAATGGGCAACATGTAGATCAACGATTGACTAAACTTGGCTTCATCTCCATGTTGTGTCACGATTAGCCACGGTGCATAAATATGTGACGTTAACCACCAACAAACAAACAAACGAGAGGGTGTGTCTCAACTTCACCTCTGAGTCATATATCTTAATGGACTTATCGATATATGCCTATTCAATACATTTCAGAAACCCACATGGTAGTAATAACCAATATGTATGTCCCCGATATACCAATCATATGTAGTACAGTAGAATCCTCTTAATTGAATATCCATTTTGCCAGTGAAAATTATTCAATTAACAGGAGTATACAATTAACAGGGATTTGGTCAGTTTCCTGTGTTCTGGAGGTAAACTGAGCATTTATTCTATTATATCTTGTTTGACAGAGCTCATAGAGCTCTGTCAAACAAGATATAATAGAATAAATGCCTGTATTGGATGTAGTGAGGCCAAAAAGGTTGAAAAATAAGGGGAATTTGGTGCGTGTCACAGTAATTCTTTCGACATATTACAAAAATTTATATACAATTAACAGGAGTTTACTCTACAACCCATATGCAATTAACAGATCAAATTTGTACTGAAGATATGGTAAATGGTTTTGTGTTTGAAAATAATATTCAATTAACAGGGATACACAATTAAGAGATATCCAATTAAGTGGGCTCCACTTTATAGGATATGTGTTCCTGGGTATTGTGTTATTATCACACATGCAGATGAAGCCAACTATAGCAATAGCCTATTACAAATATCATATACTAAGTACTACCTGCTCTCCATGGGAACCCAGGGAAATGGTGATTTGCTTATTTACTGTGGTATGTAAGTTCTACTTTACTAGTAAAATAGGACCTGATGTACCATATTATCTCCTCCCCCCCTCCCCCCACCCCCAGCTGGATATTTTTCCCCACAGGGGAAGATATCCTAGGATATCTTCCCTTAGGGGGAAAGATATGCTGGCTTATCTTCCGGCCTCTGGGTTGGAATCAATCTAAAGTGGGCAGTATAGGTATAAATGATCTGCCGAACTTGACTTCATACCTATGTTGTAGACATTATGTAGCCAAAGATGCTCAAAATGACATCAAACACCAATAAATAAATAAATAGTATTTGGGAGATAATTCCAAAAAACAAGTACATGTACCACAGATGGAATATTGGAATGCGATTCAATTTGAGGTTTGATTTGATGTGAAATCTTTTATCTCATTCAATTGGAAAATTTGATGCAAGTGAAAAATCGCGATTTTCCAAGCCCCACTCACTTGTTTACAGCAGCTTGATAAAAGAAACTATGAAAATGAGCAGAGATCTTTTGAGCCATTTCTATTGGCCCTTGAACTTACAAAATATATTACAAGGGAGATAACCCACAGAAAACTCATTTTATTTTTTTAGAATTCCTTGTTAAATGTTTTTACACTGGTTTTTTATGCCACAACTGATCTTTTAGAAGGTTGTTCAATAATCTTCTACTTAATACAAAGAGTAGATGATGCTTGTGAGAAAAAAAAACTTGATAAACTACCAAAAAATATTTTCATTTTTGGACTCAAAAACATTGCTTATGACACCTTATTAAAATGAAGGGATCATAAGCTACATTTTGAGACAAAAACTGAAAATATACTAAAGTTTTTCAGGTGATTTTTGTAAATAGTGCTGGCCTGTTAAGGCTGTTCCACTAGTTAAAATGTGAAGTAGATGATATCCTGAAAGGTGACACTGATGGAAAGATCTCTGAGATATCTTTCCAATGGTGTGTCATATAAAGCTATTTTAACAAAAGCTAGAAAAGCAAGAAAATGACGTCTGCTTAATAATGTGATGAAAACAATCAGCACAGGAATTAGTTATGAGGGCGAATATGTAGTATTGTTTTAATGCATGAAGCTGTGTTGATTTCATTACTCGACTTGAGGAATGTTTTGTTTAGTTTAAAAGAATATCGCTTTCTTTCTTTCATTTTGCTTGAGATGTACATGATACTGTACAGAAAATGTTGTAAATAAACTTGTTATTTGTTATTTTGATAAAAAAAAAAATTAAATTCTTGTCACTATAATGTTGAAAAATAATGTTCTCAACATTTTTAATTTAATTTTCTTATGTTATTTTAGTGTCACCACCGAGTGGTCTGTTCTTGAAAAGAGAAAGTATTCTTAGCAGGTTTGCATGCATTTTTAAAATGATGAGAAAGCTGTAATTTTTTTTTGCTCTCCTACATGCCAGCGATATCAGTTTCTTTAGTTTAATTGTCTAGGCTCATTCATGTCTATCATGCTTTGATTCTGATGCCTGTCATCACAGATTATTCTGGTGGTTTAGACGGAAAATTCTATAACGTTTTTGAAAGGATATAGGTTGTTCGGCCAGAAAATGGTCAAGGACAAATCCTGAAACCATTATCAAGCTGAATATCTTGGGTCAAGTGTATTATCAGACTTAACTGGTAGAGTGCTAAATTATTTTGCAAAGGCAATTTGTAAGGCCCCACAAAATAGATCTTCTGTTTCTCAGGCCATTTTTTGTAAAATTGCATGTGGGCGAGCAGTTTTTTATTTTATTTTTTATTTCTCTAATTATTTCTTTGCCATCAAAAGTTTGTGTTCTTGATTTATGTTTTAGGATTCACAACCTGCAGGATAGCTATTAGCTTGGGTGGTGATGTATTTCGTCCCTTGGGAGCAAGACGGTTTTGCAATGCTAAAGCATTGCAAAGCCACCTTGCTCTCAAGGGACAAATTTATCAATTTTTTTAACATTGGTAAAATATCAGACATAAACCATATAATTTTTTTTTTTTTTTAAGTTTACATTGGTTATAAAAAGAGAGCATGCGGCAGCCAAAGGGACCATGCAAGAGGGCCTGAGAAACAGTTGTTTAATTTTTTTAGGCCTAACGTGTATTTGTTCCATAGATTTTATTGATACAAGCAATGATCACCTAAGGTTAACAAGAGTTTCTTGATAAATAATTGATTTGTTACAATTTATTGGAGAGTGCCTTTTGGCACTCTCCAATAAATTGTACAAAACAATAACATCAACACTTTTTGTTCTACTACTGAGCAAACATCAAACTAATGCATGTGGTGTGAAGCCACTAAAGTGGCTATAAGCACTTTTCAATAGAGCCATGATAGTGACTTCTAACACCCAACCAGTTAAAACCCACTATACATTTAATTCTTATCTTTTATCACATTGAGGAGAATAAAAATTGAAAATGTGAACAGTCCTTAATCAATGAGTTATCATCTGGGATAACTCTATGAAGACACTACCATGCTGAGCAGGGATGTTTCTGAAGAAACTTGAGGTAAAATCTTGGTGAGGTCACGTTGACTGGTTGTATTTGAACAACAGCGGTGTATTATTGAAAAAAAGGCCAAATCCAGACCAAAATTTCGTATAGTTGGAAATTCGGAGGGCAAGCCATAGGTAGTTGGAAATTCCACCTATCTGGATTTTAGAGCTTCTTTGGTGAAGCTGATGTCTCCTTTACTTCCCAAAATTCCAACTCAGTTTCAAATCGACAAAAATTCTGTTTCTATTTACAACTACAGTGTATGCAACATCGAGCTTCATAAGTAAGCATGATGTCAATCGGTACGAGATTTCTATAGTATGTTTGCTTATCGTCAGAAACAAAATCCTTGAAATGCACTTCAAGAAAATCGCCTCGTGTAAAATCATTATCCAGTGTTAATTCCATCATTCACAGTTATAAAATGATGAAACATCGAAAATTGATCATTCCTGCATAAGATCTGATTTAATGCTAGGACAATGTGAATTGATCAAAGTTCTAAGCTTGAGTATATTTGTTTAGCACATATTCAATTCCCAGAGTAATACAAGTAATAATTACCTGATAAATCCATGTGTTGGCATTTCAGTTACTAGAATCAATTTTATGCCCCCTTTCATGGCTTCATTTTCAAAATCTTTCACGGTAGTGAATTTCCAAATAAGGAGAGGGACCAGGAGGGTGCCCCCCCCCCCCCCCCCCAGTTGGAAATTCACCACCCCCCCCCCCCCCCCCCCCACACCACCACCACCACCACCACCAATTGGAAACCTCTAGCCACGTCCCTGACAGCATTTGTTGGTCTTGCTTATTGAAATTACTGTTCCTCAGTAGTTGTTTCTAGTGAAGTCTTGGCTGCCTGTGTGAATCTTTGATAAGAATCAAATGAACAATTTGTGAGAATCAAAGTTGATTTCATTTTTCCTTGCGAGAATCGATTCTGATTTTATGCCCTGGTGTTAAAATAGTGAAAGTACCCTTTATATATATTTTCAAAGCATATTCACATTATGTTTGTAAGATAAGTGCAAATGTTGGACAACTGCTTGTGAAGGCAGGCTTACAGTTGGTGGGTATTTTTTCCCAAATAAACTTGGAATAAGCTGTCAAAAAACAATAAAAAAAGATACACTTTGTGAATGGTTGATAAATTATAATTTTGCATCCATGAATGAAAAATAACCTAAAATACATAATTAAAATTAAGCTGGGCCAATCGGAACCAATCTTGACATGTGGGTTGGGAATGATGAGATGAAGAACCCTGTATATTTTGAGGTCATTGTTCCAAAGGTTAAGATCTCATTGCCCTTTAACTTACAAATTTTGTTCGTTTCCACTCTCGAGTTATCCGTTATGCTGGACCAGTCGAAACCAAACTTGACAAGTGGGTTGGTTATGATGAAAGAACCCTTTTTTTTTTTGGGGTCATTGTGCCAAAGGTCAAGGTCAAATTGACTTTTCATTTACAATTTTCCTGGTTTCTGCTCTCCAGCTGGAGTTCTGCTTTGCAGATTGAACCCAAACTTCAATTGAGAAGGTGTGTATGATGAGAGGAAGAACTCTGTTTATATTGAGGTTATTGTTTTAAAGGGCAAATTGTTATTGTTTCTACTCTCGTTGCTGTGTCAGTGCATTTTTTTGTGGGGAGGCAGGGGCAGCTGTAGTTTTATTTTTATTTCATTTTTTTTCATGATCAATCAAATATACTCCTTTAACCCTTTACCCAACGAATCGGCCACATCCGCCTGCATAATATGCAAATTCAGCAGTTGAAAAAATATTATATTTCCAAAGATTTCAACAAAATCATATCATGTGACCCCTCATTGGAACGAGCTCATCGAGCTCGTTCCAACGAGGGGTCACATGATGTGGTTTTGTTGAAATGTTTTGAAAAATTAAAAAAAATGATATTTAAAATAATAAATTTTGATATCGTCTGCGTTGGGTAAAGGGTTAATGCTTGAACACATTATAGCAACTTTCGCTTGTTCCTGCCACACATGACAAACTTAGTACTGTGGCTTTCCATTGATTTCTGGATTAATCATGGTAGCCAAGACTTGGCCAGATACCACTGTCTTGGTACTCTGAATTTAACTGAACAAGCTATGAAGGCTTTAGGGGCACATGATTTTTGTAATGTGATAACTGATGGAAGGTGTTGGATGAACTTTGTCCAACTGGATATCATTTGATGAGTTTGCTGAACTCTATTAACTTACATGACTATAAAAATTTATGTAAAAAAAAATTCTTGAACAACTTAAAAAATTTCATTTTTGCCACAGAAACATAGCTTATGACCTCAAGAAACATGTTTAAATTAGTGGTCATAAGTTATGTTTTTGAGTCAAGATTTGAAAAAATAATAAATATTTGAATGGTGATTTTTTTTTAATATCGCTGACTATTACTTTTTGTAAGGTTCTTATAGCTTTGATCACATAACAAATACATGTACAGGTAAAATATTTAAGCATGCAACTACTGGCTAGCATTCATTAATAAAGCAGTTTTATTAACTCTTTGCATGCTGCTGGCAGATATTCCTGCCCAGCACAGGGTTTCTCTTGTCATTGAAATATAATTTGGGCACATTTAATCCCATGCCCCCCCTATAAATTGAATGGATCTTTTCACCAATGATTTCTTGTGATATACTTATTTGATGAAAAATATCTTGAAAATATTCAGCAGGCTGAGAGTTTATGAAATTTGAATTATTGTGTCGAGAAGCTGATTTTTTTTCCACTTTGATCTAATTTTCTTTTGAACTCTCCAGGTCTTAACATTTGTAACATATAACTTATGTTACCTTACAGGACATGCAGAAGACACTCAAAAAGTTTTCTCTGTTTAACCCTTTACCCAACGCAGATGATATCAAAATTTATTATTTTAAATATAATTTTTTAAATTTTTCAAAAGATTTCAACAAAACCATATCATGTGACCCCTCATTGGAACGAGCTCAATGAGCTCGTTCCAATGAGGGGTCACATGATATGGTTTTGTTGAAATATTTTGAAAAATTAATTTTTTTCAACTGCTCAATTTGCATATTACGCGGGCGGATGCGGCCGATTCATTAGGTAAAGGGTTAACCCTTTATGTAATGAATTGACTATCTGCACACGTAATTTACAAACTGAGCAGCTGAAAGAAATTATTTTTCAAAACATTTCAACAAAACCATACCATGTGACCCCCTCATTGTAATGAGCTCAACAAACCCATTCCAATGACTTGGCACGTGATATGATTTTGATGAAATTTTGGGAAAAATTACGTGGCTGCATCTGCACAGGTAATTTAAAAACTGAGCAGTTTAAAAAATTATTTTTTTTAAATTTCAAAACCATATCATGTAAGCCCTCTCTGGAATGAGCTCAATAAGCTTATTCCATTGAGGGGTTGCATGATATGGTTTTGTTGAAATTTCTTGAAAAATTTGAAAGAAATTACAAATTTTGATATTGTGTGTTGGTTAACTCGTAGATTGCCGGAAGCCCATATTTGGGCTTTATACTGGGCGCAGGTGCTTCAACCCAATTGGTTCATTTTCTGTGGTAATGCTTTGCATTATCTTTGAAATGAAATTATTTAGTCTATATGGATTTGCCTTGTTAAAATTTATGGGAAACTGTCTACAGGCACTCTCTCATAAATTGTGACACAGTAAGAACATGTGAACAAATTTTGCTTGTCAAAAAAAAATTCAGTACTCTACCAGTTAACCCTTTACCCAACGAATCGCCCGCATCCGCCTGTGTAATATGCAAATTCAGCAGTTGAAAAAATATTATTTTTCAAAAAATTTCAACAAAACCATATCATGTGACCCCTCGTTGGAACGGGCTCATTGAGCTCGTTCCAACGAGGGGTCACATGATATGGTTTTGTTGAAATTTTTTGAAAAATTTAAAAAAATGATATTTAAAATAATAAATTTTGGTATCGTCTGCATTGGGTAAAGGGTTAACAAAATATACCTCTAGAAAAAGATGTAATCCTCTTATGGTTATGTGATGTTAGAATATTGAATTTTTCATAAAATCACGTCATGGCTGCTTTACAGCAGCCATGATTTGATTTTAGGAGAAATTCAAAAAAATACTCTTCGAGTTAAAAGTCAGTTTGTACAGTACGTGGAGAGTGGATCGTAAGCAGATCACCCGCGGAGTGGAGTTATCACCCAAAGTATCACTTTCAAATTCAGGACATATGGACAAAAACACAAACAATGTTTCAGCCAATGGACCTCCGGGTTTAACCCAGAGGTCCATTGGCTGGAACTTTGCTTGTGATGGTTATGCTTTGCAACAAATTTGCAATTATTGCTCGGGTGGAATCTCCACTCTGTGGGTGATTCAATGATAATACACTCCCCACGTACTGTATGTAAAGCACTGGGCTACTTTGGTTAGTTTACCAGGTTCAGTTTGAGGTAAAGCCTGATATTTAGTTTAAACAGATTTGTTTGAAAAATGACGCCAACCATCTTTGGTCTCAGACAGTTTTATTTATCAAATATTGTATAGTGTACAGACCTTTCTATGAGTAGAATGAATTACATAATGCATTGCACATCTATGACTAAATGATGTAAAACGACAGGCAAGTAACTATTGTTAATATCAATGTGATCATCAGTACAAGTCTTTGAAACTAGAAACTTTTTCTGTGTTTGAATATTTGAATTATCTCAACAAAACTATACAGATTTAGATGTCATTGAAACAAGCTCATTGAGCTTGCTCCAATGATATCCACATTTATACCATGATTACCTATTCTACTATATATAAAAAGCCTACGTCATAAATTTTAGCTTTACACACCAACCGAGGTGAACATGTCAGCAATGGGATTTCTATAGTTAAAATTTACACCCACAGTGAAACTACATCCAAGTTGACCTTTGGTGACATCAATCTGAATGTGAACTTGTCTTAATTTATTGCACTTCGACTGGCAAAGAGTGAAATGAGAGTGGCAATTATTTATTACGTTTTAAAATGTGTTTACCTCATAAGATGCCAAAAATTAACAAACATACATTGTCTCATGTTAATAAAGCATCCAAAATTCAAAATAGTATGTTATTAAAATGAAAAAGGCTCAGTTTCTTTTTCCATTTTGTTTTGATGATAAAATTGACAGCAGAAGTACCGCCTGCTGATGCTCATGTAAACAAAAACAGATTCCCACATATGTACGTCTGCTGTTTAGTAAAATCGGGAAAAAATAATAGCGACTCTTAATAATCAGACGATCGTTGTTTCAATAAAATATGCCCAAA
The DNA here is from genome assembly GCA_031216915.1 of Pictodentalium vernedei. Lineage (NCBI taxonomy): Eukaryota > Metazoa > Mollusca > Scaphopoda > Dentaliida > Dentaliidae > Pictodentalium > Pictodentalium vernedei. The sequence goes on from CM062290.1 coordinate 279,169,958, forward strand.
GTAGCTTGGTGTACCAAATGTTCACCACTCGTGGTAAAGTGGTGTTAACCGCACTCCAAAGGCTCACGGTTAACACCGTTTCACCACTTGCGGTGAACATTTGGTACACCAAGCTACTATGGATATATTCTATATTTATATGATTTGTGTTGCATCTTGAATTGATATTATTTAGAATGATTTTCATGTAATTCAGTGCAGATAAGATCGTGATATGATATTAACCCTTTACCTGGGGGCGCGGTGGCTCAGTAGGTAGAGGTGCAGGCTGCAAGCCGAGAGGTCCTCGGTTTGAATCCTACCTACGGCAACTGCGTTGTGTCCTTGGGCAAGACACTTCACCCCCATTGCCCACGTGGGGGCACGGTGACATTGTGTACTAAGGCGTAGTGCACGTTGATGGTGCACTGTCTTCCACCAATGCTAACCCTGCTTGTGTGGAGTTAGTCTGTTGGGGAGCTGACAGTTGCTCACCGTTGCTCGGTGGTTCTCTCCGGGTACTCCGGTTTCCTCCACCCGTAAAACTGTCGAGGTCATGATTAGCCATTGTGCAGAAATATGTGACCTTAAACACCAACAAATAAATAAATAACCCTCTACCTAACAAAATGACCAACATCCAGCCATGTAATTTATAGATTGAGCAGTTGAAAAAAAATGTTATTTTTCAAAAGATTTCTTCATAACCTTATCATATGACCCTCCTCATTGGAAACATGCCTGTTGAATTCATTCCACGTGACATGGTCTTGTTGAAATGTGAAAATTTTGAAAAATAAAATCACAAATTTGAGTATTGTGTGCATTGGGTGAAGGTTAAAATTAGCAATATTCAGTGCAAACATCCTCAGCTTAAATGTACATGTATTGATGTGTAATTCTTTGACTGGAAATCCCTTGTTTTTGTCCTGGTACATGCATGAAAAAACTACAGATTTCCTATCCCAGCTCCTGGAATATATTCTGAGAAGGTCATGGAAATTCCGTGAATTTCCTGCTCATTCGAATTCCAGAACACCGTTGCACTTCTTATGCTTTTTAACAGAACTTTGGAATTTTTTAATGGAAACTTCACTTCATGAGTGATTTGATAGCAATTCACTCATTTGTACCATAGTAGTGCATTTTTATATCCTGATGAGGTTTGTCAGTTTTGTCAAATTTATTGGTTTATATATGATTAAATGTCCAGACAGTCCATTGGCCACTTGCTGCATTTTGATTTTAGGTTACAATGAAGTAAACATAATTGTCACCTGCTTCTCTAGCAAGGGTGTATTTACTGCAATGTAACAAAGGAAGGCAGCATCATTTCGAATAAGACCCCAGTTTATTGTAAAGAATAAGTGTGCATCTCTGGAATTAAGACCTGCGTGGGAATCCTAGGAAGTGGAGCAGTGCTTGTTTATTGAGGTAAACAATTATTGCTTTACTGATAAAATAGGATCTGGAACCAATGCCTGGTTGTGAAAGTCCTCCAAAGTGGGCAGAGTAGGTATAAACGATTTGCTAAACTTCACTTCGTACCTATGTTGCAGTCATGATATAGCCAAAGATGCTGAAAATGACCTTAGATACCAATAAATAAATAACAGAATTAATGATTTAAGAGTGTACTGTAGCTGTTGACAGTGGCAGCCCTGTACATGTATCCCAGCTGTGATAATTTAATGTACTGTACAAGGATATATCATTATCAGACAAGGATGAAACTAGGAGGTGGGGGTGGCTGAACATCCACCCCTAATAATTTTTTGCAGTCAGGCCTTTTTCATCTAGATTGGAATCATAGATATTGATTCACTTTTGTGAGTAACCATCAACTTTCTTGTGAGAATAGAATTGATACTTAGATTTATCTCCTTGCATGCTGCTGGTGGATATTCCCGCCCAGGACATAATTCTCTTGCCTCTGAAATAAGGATAATTTGGGCACATTTAATAAAAATTTCTTCCAGAGAATTGAATGGACTTTTTCACCAATGAATTCTAGAGTTAAATTTAGATGAATTTTTATCAAATCTAGTCATGGCGGCTGTCCAGCAGCCAGGGACCAGCCGTGAGGGCGACTTGGGCGATTAAGTCGCCCTTCTAAGCCCAAAGTCGCCTAGAAAAATAGTCGGGGGGATTACAAGTCGCCCTCTAAAAATTGGCCAAAATGAGAAAAAGGCTGAACTGAGTGATGCGAGGTTTACATGAAAACGAGTATTTTCAAAAATCGAATGTGCTCGAATGTGATAAATGGGCATTTTAATTCGTCAAATAAACGTCCATTTATTTGAAATCACACGACAAGCAATTGCCCATTGTCGCTTTCGGCGGATTTTTTTTATTTCTATTTTGTTGCGTTCCAGTCGGAGCTTCAAGTGTCGAAACGAAAATAAGTGACTTACGCGACTCAACAAAACAACCCAGTTTGAAAGTAGGTTACGTCGCTTAGGATGCCGAAAATGTATACACAACGAACGTATTTTATAACACATTATTTTCATTTCGATTTGCTGACGACTGTTAACTGTTGGGCTGTCTATTCCCAGAAAAACAGGAATGGAATTGAAACACATGAAAAAAAGCTTTAGTGATGTCAAGAAAAGCTTTGTACAGGACACAAGTGTGCATGTGAACGATCTTGAAAAAGGGTCCTCCTAAACATCGGAATGACATGAAATGACGCGGAATGACACCGGAATGCCATAAAAATGATGCGGAATGACATTTCTTTTACAAAATACTCGACCCCAGAATGTATTTTGTTTATTAACTAACAAAGTACCTCCCAAACAACCTTCTTACATCTGGTCCTGTTCACACTTTCAGACTTAGGAAATTATTAGCTTAGTAGAGTTTGTTGAAAGGCAACCACAGGAGGGTGATGGGGGATTGGCACGAAGAAGAGGTGAGGGGTCATGAAGGAGAAGGTAGCAGTGGGGGATTTTCAGTCAATAATTACATTGTGATTTTTTAACCTGGCACAGATGCATCATAGACAACTGGACCTGGATTATTTGTACGTTAATGGAAGACCATAAATTGAAAATATGAAGGGGCGGCGGGGTGGTACATGAATATTCTTAATTTTCCCCACTTGCCTATGAAGTCTCCCTACATGACTCTGCAGTCTCCCTATTTTTTCTGGAGGGAGACTTGAAGTCTCCCTAAAATTCCCCCCTAGGCTGGTCCCTGCCAGCAGCCATGACCAGATTTGATGAAAAATATCTTTAAAATAGTCAGCAGGTTAAGAGTTATGTCGCACACACAGCTTGTCATAGAAATTGAGATTTGTAGTACTGGATTTGGGTTCTTACGGGCCCAGCATGACCAGGTGGAAGTGTGTTATGTACTACTTAATAAGAATTTTGGAAAACTTATACCTAACAACAACTACATGTATTTATTCACAAATTTCCAGGAACTATGGAGTTTTTTTTTTAACTATAATCCCAGCTGACTAATACTCCAACTACTTCATTAAGGCAGAATATATTATCAGGCAGGACTTCAGCCATCACAGCCAGGACAAATTAGTCTTCTTTGAGATGCCTGTGTTGTCAAGTGATGTACTAGCAAAAAAAAGTCATCTGAGAGAAACAAATTTTACCAGTAGAGTGAGCAGTATTTTTTCCATATGTTTAACAAATATAAAACAAGATCCTGGTTAAAACAGACTGAGAATTTCAGCTGGCTCACACCTTGCTTTCATTGGAATGTGTATTTTCAGAAAGTGCTTATTTTTGCTTTGCGCATATAGTAATGAAAAGAAACAGCTCAATACAAGCTTTTGGCTTACTGCTGAATCCACAATGCTTAATTTGTTGAATTTTGTACCATACAGATATTTGAAATAAACACTGTTTGAAATAAAACTTATGATGAAAAGATTATAATGATTCAGAGTGTGGGGATGGGTGGATGAAGTTTCCAGCTGTTTTCATAACTGGGAGTTTTATCACTTTATGATGTATGTATAATATGTGACAGTTTTTTTTAATAAAATTATAATTGCACGATTTTTGTGGTTTGTCCACCTTAGAAGATATATGGTGACCACAAATGTTGCTTTTCTAGTTTCCTGCTTTGCTGTGGTGGTGGCTTAGTTACACAAACTGCCAGTTCTCTGCCCTGCTTTTCTTTCCAGTGGCTGTTGGTTTCAGCATCAAAAAAAACAATTGAGGTTCAATTAATTTTCAACACATGAACTTTGCTCACCTATGATTACCTGGAAAGTGTACATGTAAATATTGCTTCATTTTGCAGCTTTCGTGTTAAGACTATTTGAAACTTAAGTATTTTTTTTTTATAAACGTGTCCACGGCAATGGTTACCTCAGTTGAAAATCAGGTTTTGTTCATAACCATCATTTTTTTTTTATCTTCAAACTGTTTTTTTTAGAATTGTTTTACAGTTTATTGGAGAGATTTCATTCATCATTTTCAATAAGATGAAAAACAATAATAATCATCACCCTCATGTTTATTCAAGTGACTCCTCAAAAATTAATCAACAAGTAAATTGTAAATTTTTTTCTGCAGAGTCCTGGTGCAGAATTTCTGCATTGAGTTATTTAACCCTTTATCTAACATGAATGAGACCTTCCATTGTCCGCAATTTGGTGAAGTGGAAGAATATGTTTTCATAGGTAACTAAATTGTTCATCTTTTGCCTCCAAACCTGCTTATGATGCCTCATTGGAACAAGCCTGTAGGCTTGTTCCAATGAGGCGTCATAAGCTATGTTTTGGAGGCCCACAAAGGCTGAAAATAAAATTTGAATGACGTTTTGTATGGACTTACATGGCCCTGATTACCCTCTATCAGTACAGTGGAGCCCCACTAAATCGGATATCTCTTAATTGAATAACCATATTAATTGCTTGTTTACAGTGGTAAACAAGTTCTGTTTTACTGGTAAAATTGGACCCAGAACCCAAACCTGGGGTGGAAGTCCTCTAAAGTGGGAAGCATTGGTATGATAGATTGAATCATTGGCTAAACTTGACTTGTCCCTATGTTGCCGTCATGAGATAGCAAAAGATGCTGAAAGTGATTTCAGGTTCCAGTAAATAACTAAATACCTGGCAGTTCCGTTATGGGAAAAAAATTACTGTGTGAAACTTCAGTATATTAATAATTATTTATTGGAGTTTAACAACACTTTTGACAGCCAGGGTCTCGTTGTGTCAAGCAGTTTGAGGAAGTCGGAGTACCTGGAGAGAACCACTAAGCAATGGCAAGCAATTGTCAGACTATCCAGTATACTAACTCCACTCAAGCAGGGTGAGCATTGGTTGAAGGCAGGTGGATCCTCGATGTGCTGTACGCCTTAGTGCACAGCACCACCGTGCCCCCACATGGGCATTCGGGATTATGTGCCTTGCTCAAGGACACAATGCAGTTACCCCTGCCAGGGATCGAACCATGGAGCGCTTGGTTTGAAGTTCAATACCATAACCACTCAGCCACCATGCTCCCATATTAATATTATTCTGCAGAAGGTTAATTATAGTTAAAGCTAGTCTGAAAGAAGCATTATTACCAGCATTATTACTAGTGGTTGGGAACATATTTTGTTAGAAGAAAATAGATGCTTGTTTAAAATGTGTGCGCTTGTTTTGATGATTGGGTTGTGAGGTGAGTTAAATACCCATAGTTTTGGTGTGGGGTGGCAAAAGTATGCGTAAGAAACCTCATGCATACAGTACCAGCTGCAAAATGTTGGAAGATTAACAACAACAAAATTTCATCTCATTTTTTCTCTGTGTAATTTCAACACTCGACATCAATTCTTGGAAATTGATAATCAGTGCTGAATTAAATTAATACCAAACAGAAAATGAAAGAGGTATTCTCTTGTGCTAGTCCTACAACCTGTACCTCAAAGGAGGCTTTCTAAACCCAAACCATGCATGGGCATAACCAGGCTTCATGAAGTAAAACTGCTTGTGCATAGTTAGTAAGCTGCAGAGTCTTACAGTTGCTTTTCATTGTTCGGTTGTCCTCAGGGTACTCTGACTTCCTCCATCTGTAAAACTCTCTGATGTGACCCTGGATGTTGAAAGTATTGTTAAACCCCAATAAAACAAACACCAACATCTTAAATGTCCCAACTTGGTTTAATTGAATATTCTCATTATATATTCTTCACTGGCAAAATGTCTAGTCAATTAATATGATGCCATTGTGCTCACCAGGCAAAAAGTCCTTTCACAACTGTTGTATTAACCAATAAAAGACCCATTTCCAACTTTTGCTTCCCCAGAACAGGTACCCTTAAGATGTAGTCATGAGGAGATCCTGCTGAAAATAGACATATTACCTTGGCCATGATTTCTAATCAAGTCTTGGCTGCCCATTTAGGCAGCCAAGACTTGACTAGAAGTCACTGCTTAGCTACTGGCAATGCACAAGTGGTGTTCTAGCAGGTATTCAAGAAATTTTTCTGGGATCTTAAGGGTTAAAAAGATTTATGAAAAAAATATTTTATGAATGAACAGTGGTACAGTCATTGGTATAAATTGTTTTGACAGAGGGTTAAAGGTCACTGTGATGTGTGTGGTTGTGTGAGAAAATTTACATGCGCTTCTGTTGCATCATTTATAAGCTAAATTCTGAATGAAAGACTGTATAATTTGCAATGTAAATACTGCTTGTAAAACATTTTGAATGTTGAATATCTTTATATTTATGTAGATTACATGTAAAATGCATTTGTATTCAAAATAATTTTTAGCTTGTTCATTAAGTAACAACGTTTTGATTTGAAACTGATATAAATGAAGAGGACGAAAATTCCCCTTTCACCCTGACATCTCTGCGTAATAGATTCTTTTGGTCTTCACATTAAAACAACAGGATTTTTACTTAGAGAAATTAGAATTGTTAACCAGAAAAGTGCAGAATTAATTTTGAAGGGTAGTTTCTTAGAAATAGCCTTCAAAATAAGAACATATTGGCAACTGCACATAAATGCATCAGTGATGTTTTCCTGCAGCACGGCAACAGGTTTTTTCTTTGTCCTTGGATGATTTGATCCTTCGCAAGATGATGACAGTTTGTCAACACATATTTTTCCAAGTGGGTTAACAGCTTGTGTGTGTGCCCTGGCTGTTGAAAGTGTTGTTAACCCTTTAACCAACGCAGACAATATAAAAATTTATTATTTTAAATATAATTTTTTCAAATTTTTAAAAAATTTCAACAAAACCATATCATGTCACCCCTCGTTGGAACGAGCTCGATGAGCTCGTTCCATCGAGGGGTCACACGATATGGTTTTGTTGAAATTTTTTGAAAAATAATATTTTTTCAACTACTGAATTTACATATTACTTGGGCGGATACAGCCGATTCGTTGGGTAAAGGGTTAAATCACATTAACTGAATGAATAACAACTTGTGTTCCCCATGGTGGCCGCTAGAAGTGAAGCAGTGCTTGTTTACTGTGGTAAACAAGCTCTGTTTTACTGGTAAAATAGATGACCAATGCCTGGGGTGGATGTCCGCTAAAATGAGCAATATGGGTGTAAACGATTGGCTGAACTTGACCTTGTATCCATGTTCTGATCACAAATAGTCATTGTGCAGAAATATGTGACCTCAAACATCATTAAGTAAATAACAACTTGTGCAACATAGCATGTATGGTATGTTGCTTTAAGCATCTATCCAATTGGAATAGCATGAAAATCCTGATTCAAAAACTAAAAAGATACATTTTTGTCTCAAAAACATAGTTTATGACCTTTCAATGGCTTTCATTGGAATGAGCCTAATGCACAGGTTCGAATGAGGTGGCATAAGCTATGTTTTTGGACAAAAAATGAAAAAAAATAATAATATTTGAACGGGGATTCTCATAAATAGTGCTGGTCAGTTTTGACCTTTACCTAAACCAAAGGTCCCCATGGGAACCCAAATAAGTGAAGCAGTACTTGTTCACTGTGGTAAACAAGCTCTGTTTTACTGGTAAAATAGGACCCGGTAAACAATTTCTGGGGTGGAAGTCCTCTAAAATAGGCAACATGGGTATAACTGATTGACAAAACTTGACTTCATCTCTATGTTGCGGTCATGATTAGCCATTGTGCAGAAATATGTGACTTTAAACGCCAATACATAAATAAATAAATACCAGAGTAATCTCATGAGTGACTGCAGGGAAATTTAAGATTTCACAAGCAGCTGACAGCTGCGAGAGAAAAATTACATATAGAATAAATAGGTACTAGGGTCAGTAATCAGATTTAAACCATGAGTAGGATAAGGGTTGTAATCACTTGGCTTGCCGGGTGGTTAAAACCCTTATTCTATAAGTGGTTTAAATCTGATTACTGGCCCTAGTACCTATTTGTTTTATTTATACCAGGCTCATAATAAACAATCAACTTTGTCACTTGAAATGGAGAAAAAACAACACATTCTATCGCAAGCACACTGGTTTATTTTGTTCCATCTGTGTCGGTGGGCAGTACTACCGGCTGCACGTGAATGCTTGATTGACAGCTAGCCACATCGTCAAAGTTGATTGAATTTACAGTGCTTTTTCAGTCAAATTATTAACAATTCTTAAATTTTATTTTAAATTTTTAATTGTAGGTATTTTAAACTTAATAAGTCATTGCACGTAGTAGATAGTACCGCAAAACGTCATATGTTTGAATGAAACATTATCAAAGTCAGCAAATTGCATCATGTCAAAGGTCAAGTTGGATGAACTTCCTATTATAGATGTAAATTTTTTTTAATTGCAGTAGAAGCTTTATACCGATAGTGGGTTTAAAGGCTAAAATTTAACATACAGGCTTTTCACAGGTAGTAACATAGGTGAGCATGGTATAAATTTCCTTACAGTCATAAATGAGTTAATTCCATTACCTACTCAAAAACAGTAAGCATTCTTTATATTAAATGCATTGCAATGTTTTAATTCATTATCACAATTGTAACACCCGGGCAAATATGGAAAACCTGCAGTGATGTCACTTCTGGACATATATTCTCTAATATCTGTCATGACAATAGATATTGAAAAATTACTTATTTGCCCCATGGGAACCCCGGGAAGTGAAACAGCATTTTTTTACTGCTGTAAACAAGCTCTGTATCACTGGTAAAATAGAACCCAATCACCAATGCTTGGGGTGGAAGTCCTCTAAAATGGGCAACATGGGTATAAACGATTGACTGAACTTGACTTTATCTCCATGTTGCGGTCATGATTGGCCATTGTGCAGAAGTATGTGACCTTAAACACCAATAAATAAATAAATATTGAAAAATTAGACATTTCCTGTTATCTGATGAGGTAGCATATAATATATACTTAATATGAACAGGGACACATTATAACAGTACTGTAAAACAACAGAGATTCAGTGGTGGAAAAAATTATCCTCTCATGCTGAAATTGTTTCTTTTGCTTGATTGCATTTTGTTGAATTCTCACTAAACATATAACCCTTTACCCAATGAAATGGCCAATTTTGACCAGCGTAATTCGCAAAAATCAAAATCATTTAATTTTCATTATTTTTTGTCTCAAAAACATAAGCTTATGACCCCCTTTCATTGGAACAAACTCATTGAGCTATGTTTTTGATGCAAAAATGAAACAAATTTATTAAAGAATTCTGTTTGCATGTGTTGTCTGCCTTTTCATGGTAGGTGAAGGGTTAATGAAGAAAAGATGAAGGTTGTCATTTGCCCGGCAGTTCTCTCCAAAAACTTTTCTGATACAATTTATAAAACACATTCAATAATAATAATAATAATAATAAATGTAAAATTTGAAAACTTACTATGAAATAAAATTTGTCTTCTGTTGACTAAATATTTGTGTTGTTATGTTTACTTGTTCACAGCATCAAACTTTCCCTCATGTGAACTGGCCTGAAAATAAGCAGTCTGACATTTGCAGATTGAGGTCCCCAGAGGGTGAATTTGATCATGCTATTCCATACAGTGGGCCAGTTCTCTGGGTACCTCTTTCTGTTTAGTTTTGAGTCCCTGATTCCGACTGAGGTTCACAGAGAGTAAATTTAGTGATGCTACCCTGCTGTGCAGGGTAGCATCACTAAATTCACCCTCTGAGGACCTCATTTTGCATTCTGCTTATTTCTGGCTTGCACGTGAACCTAAAGAAGGTTGAGTAGTGCTTTTGTTATGTCCCATTTTGTTCAGTTATGTTTTTGTTAATCCTCTGCAAAAGGTTTCATTGGGTATATAGTCAAGGGCTCATGTTTTATAAATCAAGATTTGGTTGTTGGATTTTGATGACCTTTTGTGTGGGGGCAGACCTGCATGAGGGAAAGGATATCCACCATTACAAGTTTTCTCCATGAATAATGAATAATATGTACCAGAGTCATGGTAACCCTTGTTACACTTCGAAAACTTTCTGTACAAACATTATGGATTATTACTGAATAATCGCTTGGTATGGGGAAAGGATATCCAATGCTGCAGGTTTCATCCATGCATACTTACCCAAGTTAAGGCCCTTCTTATACTTACAATACTGCCCCATGATTGCATTTGCATTATAACTCGAGTATTGGTTAGGCTTAATAAAATTAAAAATCTGTTTCTCAGGCCCTCTTGCATGGTCCTTTTGGCTTTCGCATGCTCTCTTTTTATGACCAATGCAAACTTGAAAAAATAAAAATTAAATGGTTTATGTCTGATATTTTACACAAGTTAATAAAATTGATAAATTTGTCCCTTGAGTACAACAAGGCTTTGCAATGCTTTAGCATTGCAAAGCCTTGTTGCACACAAGGGATGAAATACACCACCACCCATGCTATTCTGTAGATTATGAGGCCTAAAACGTAAAATAAACCAAGAATATGAACTTCTGATGGCAAAGAAATAATTACAAAAGAAAATATAAAATAAAAAAACGTCCGCCCCCATGCAATTTTACAAAACTTGGCCTGAGAAACAGAACATCTATTTTGTGTGGCCTGGTCAGGTTTTTATGTCTTTTTGTATTCGGAGAGACCAGTATGGGGGAAGGGATATCCACATACTAGCAATGGGTGGTATTGGAATTTTGAGTTTGGTATCAGGTTTGTTATTTGTAACGGTTCGGTATTTGACTTGACTCAGATTTGCTGATAGTACCAAAGGGGGAATTCATATCAGGAAAATACAGAATATGTTGTTCTTGTATCATTCTACCAACAAGGCCATATAAATAGTGAATGTTGGAAAATTGAAAATTCAGATGGTTTTGGTATTCAATGATTGTTTTTTTTTGGTATCCACATGATATCAGTATTGGTTTGGTTTTTCGGTATATTGCACGTCTCGACCACATACCGAGGATGTTGTTCTCACATACAAAACACAGTTATGCCCCATGTTAGACTTAGAAAAACTGTGCCTATGAACTTTTGTGATTTCTTTTTGTTCAAGGGAATCCTTTTTTTACTGAATGATAACAGTAGGTACAATGACTTGATATTTGGTAAGGAGCATACTTTGGAGGTGTAAAATCAAGTTTGTTCAAACGAAGTTCATGGAGCAATATTTGTCTTCATGATGGGAGGGGCAAGATTTTTGGCCCCTCCCAAAATTTTTATTTTCTGAACCGATGGTCTGATTTAAATTAAATTTGGTATGTGGTATTATTGAGCCATAAGTACTTGATTCATGCCAAAAAATTTGCTGTATCCCCGTGGGAACCCCAGGAGCTAAAAATATAAATATTTTCCAATGCCCATATTTTCCAAAATGCACAAAACAGAGAACTGGTAAGAAGCATCCTTAGGACTAGTAGAATGGAATGGTAAAAAAAATTGCCACCGGTTGTGTCAGGGTGTTCTGCAGGGGCCATTGAAAAAAGGCTGAGTCTGCATGCAAAAATGAACAAAATTTTCTTCTCCAGAACTATGGAGGCATGGTGGTTCAGTCAGTAGATTGCAGGCTGCCAACCGAGTGGTGCTTGGTTCGAATCCCACCTGTGGCAACCACATCATGTCCTTGGGAAAAGCACTTCACCCCCATTATCCACATGGGGGCACGGTGGCATTTTGTACTGAGGCGTACTGCATGTCGATAGTGCACTTGTCTTCAACCAATGCTAACCCAGCTTGTGTGTAGTTAGTATGTTGGGGAGCTGACAGTTGCTCGCTGTTGTTCGGTGATTCTCTCTGGGTACTCCGGATTCCTCCACCCATAAAACTGTTGTGGTCATGATTAGCCATAGTGCAGAAATATGTGACCTTAAACACCAATAAATAATAATAATAATAATTATTATTCTCCAGAACTACTGATCAGAATCTTTTGATATTTGGTAGACAGCATCCATATGGGAGGACGGGCGAGAGAAAAATGCAAGTTTGTAAAAATTAGGCCCTTCAGTTCATATTCAGGCTCAATGCAGGGGACTGAATTTTAACTTATGGCAAAATCGGGAATAATCTTTAAAAATCTTCTTGGTCAGAACCACCAGTCATAATCTTTCATTGTTTGTTATGCATCATTGTTATGAGGGCAGATTCAAGATTGTTCAAATCAAGACGCTCAGTTAATATTTGGGCTTCCTATGGAGGCCCAAATTTTGACGTCATGCAATATGGGGGATAATCTTTAAAAATCTTCTTCAGATCCACCAGCCAGAATCTTTTGATATTTGGTATACAGCTTCCTTAGGGGGGTTAGATCTAATTTTGCTCAAACCAAGTCCCTGGGTTAATATTTGGGCTCCCTATTTGAGCCTGAATTTTAACTTAGTCCAATATGAGGAATAATCTTTAAAACTCTTCTTTACCAGAACTACTGGTCAGAATCTTTTGGTATATGGTATACAGAATCCTTACAAGGGTCAGTATCACAGTTCAAACCAAGTCCATTAGTTAATAATTGGGCTCTCTATGAGAGCTTGGATTATCTTCTTTTTCAGATTCACTACTCAGAATCAATTGATTTTGAGTATACAGTGTCCTTATGGGGGTCAGATTCAAGTGTATTCAAAGCAAGTGCATCAGTTAATATTTGGGCTCCCTGTGGGGGGTCCGAATTTTGACTTAGTGCAGTATGGGGAATAATCTTTAAAAATCCTCATCAGATCCTCCAGTCAGAATCTGTTGATATTTTGTATACAGAATCCTTAGGGAGGTTAGATCTAACTCTGATCAAATCTGATGCTTGGGTTAATATTTGGGCTCTGTATTGGAGTCTGAATTTTAATTTAGTCGAATATGAGGAATAATCTTTAAAACCCTTCTCCAAAAACACCAGTCACAATCTTTTAATATATGGTATACAGAATCCTTACAGAGGTTGGATTCAAATTTTATCTCATAAAAGCTGATAAAAGTGGTCAAATGTAACTTTGGTAGGGTTGGGCAAGATTATCGCTGCAGTAAATATTTGAATTAGAGTTACCTGCCTTGAAATGTTGCACTTGGAATTGATGCAATCTCCAAAAATAAGCAGCCTTGGGAAAATGTATTGTTTCAATAAACATTTTAAACATTCTAATGACATCTTACATTATTTTCCAGATATTATTGTGGTGATTTGACGAGTTTTGGACCTAAAAAATACAATAAACTTTTGGCGTGGTTTTGTTTGGAATTCCCTGAAAAATATGTGCATGTAACTGGTACTTACCTTTCTGTTAGCCTTTCTCTCTTATTTGTTGCATGACCCCTTGTTTTCGGGTCAGAAAAAATTGTCTGAAGGGCTTTTCTTCACAAATATATTTGAATGGCAAAATTAAAATGATGCGATCATATATTTTTTCGCTTGAACGTTATAATGGTCGCTTATGGGAAAATATTTATTGCTTCTTTGGGTTAATATTTGGGCTCCCTATTGGTTCCCAAATTTTAAATTAGTCCAGTATGAGGAATAATCTTTAGAACTACTCTTCTCCAGAACCGTGAGTCGGAATCTTTTGATATATGGTATACAGAATCCTACAGGGGTCAGATTCAACTTTCTTCAAATTTAGTCCATCAATTAATATACTATTCAAAGAAAGTAATGGGATATCCAAACTGATGTTGATATTTTCAGAAAATGGCATTGGATACGCATGATTGGACACATCAATATGTTAACAAGTTTAGTGTGGGTCATGAATGTCACTGGCCCAAGAAAACTTTGTGCAGGTTTTTCGCATGAGCACCACATTAACATCTGTGGGGTATGTTTTGAAATTTTTATTTGTACTGGGTGGGCTTTTTGGGAGCCTCTCATCGTTCATTTCTTGGTATAAACTCATTCATCAATAGATTCTGGTCGAAACGTAACTTTTGAGGTATGTGAAGACTGATACGTGATGAACGTTTACGCGCCGTTGACATGTTGGAAGCTGTCAACAGACAGAATGTAGTGGCTCACATCAAATTCTCAACGTTATTCAATCGGTGATTAGCAGGTTGTGGTCACGCTTCCGCCAGACAGGCAATGTTGATGACAGACGTCGGTTAGGTCGTTCAAGGGCGACAACTGCTAACCAGAATCGTTTCATCCGGACCACAAAATTACCTCACAGCCATCAAAGTGCCTCAGAAATTGGACAGCAGCTTCTCCGAGCGACAGATGTGCGAGTCAGTGGTCAGATTAACCGAAATCGCCTACACAGCTGCAATTTGTGCGCCCGACGACCTCGAATAATTCCACGTTTGACTGAACGTCACATCGCAGCAAGGCGTAATTGGTGTGGAGCACGACAGCGCTGGGACAATCGTCTGTGGAGCAACGTCATGTTTTCCGATGAATCGATGTTCGCTCTCGACTTCCATGCCAGGCAAAACAGAGTGTGGCGACAGCGGAACGATTGATACCATGGTGTAAAGTTAGGCAGCACGATCGTTTTGGTGCCGGTAGATCGGTTTTGGTGTGGGGAGGCATAACCTGACAAGCAGAACAGCATTACATGTCATCCAAGGCCGTGTCACAGGGCACTACTACCGTGACATGTTAGCAGCTCATGTGGTGCCATTTGCGCGACATCACCGCAATCGATTCATTTTCCACGATGACAATGCAAGAGCACACAGACCCGTGTCGCTAGAGTTCCCCCAGGAGCAGAACATCACTACACTGCCTTGGCCAGCACTAAGTCCAGACCTTTCACCAATCGACCACGTCTGGGATATGTTTGGCAGGTGCCCACGACAACGCCAACAGCTCCCTTGTCCAGGAACTTGCCGCTGCACTGCAGGAAGAATGGAATAACTACAGTCAAGCTGATATTGGACATTTTTGGGGGAGTATGCCACGTCGGATCCGCGCTTGTCTCGAACTGAGGAAGGTTTACAAGGTATCGAGGCCTTGGGGGGGGGGGGGGGGGGGGGGGGGGGGGGGCGGTGGCGTTGCGGTAACCGATTCTCGTCAGATCACCGAAGTTAAGCAACGTCGAACCCGGTTAATCCTCGGATAGGTGACCGTCTGAGCGATCGATTCGGACTTCCGCGTTGTGTCCTTGGGCAAGGCACTTAACCCCGATTGTCCACATGGGGGCACGTTGACGCCGTGTACTAAGGCGTACTGCACGTCGATGGTGCGCATGTCTTCAACCAATCTAACCCTGCCTGTGCTGCAGTGCGGTGTTACGATGTCGGGGAGCTGGCAGCTGCTCGTCGTTGCTCGGTGGTTCTCTCCGGGTACTCCGGCTTCCTCCACCCGTGAAACTGCCACGGTCATGATTAGCCATTGTGCATAAGTATGCGACCTTAAACACCAATAAACAAATAAATATATAAATAAATCCAGGTCTTGGACTGAACGTGGTAAATTCTCTGACTGTCTTCTACAGCTCAGCGCGTGGAATGTGTGCTTGTCAGACACCCAACTATCGCTGAAATCATTCACCAGATGTCACAGTGCAATGCCTCAACTGTCTTTTTGATGAAAATATAAATATATTTCTCCATATATCTCACTTTTATCAAATATCCCCTATTTTTTTAATAGTATAATTGGACTCTCTGTTGGTATGCAAATTTTAACATAGTGCAATATGGGGATTAATCTTTAAAAATCTTCTTCAGATTCACCAGTCAGAATCTTTTGATATATGTTATACAGCATCCTTACAGGGGTCAGATGCAAGTTTGTTCAAATTGAGTCATTTGGATAATATTTGGGCTTCCTATTGCAGCCCAAATTTTTACTTGGTGCAATATAAGGAATATTCTTTAAAAAATTTCTTCTCACGACCTCCGAATCAGAATCCTTTGATTCCTTGTGCAGACCTTCCATAGGGTAGTCAGATTCAAGTTTGGAAAAATCAAGTCCATGGGTTCATATTTGGGCTTCTTTTTGGGCCCCAAATGTTAACTTCGCACAATATGAGTGATAACGTTTCAAAATTTTCTTCTCCAGAACCACTAGGCAGAATCTGTTAAGATATGGTATGGAGCATCCGTATTGCTTAATATTTGGGCTCCATATTGGAGCCAGCATTTTTATAAGGAGCAATATGAGGAATATTCTTTAAAAATTTTCCTTTTCACGAGCCCGAGTTAGAATCGTTTGATAAATGGTATACACCACCCTTAGGGGTGTAAGATTCAAGTTTGTTAAAATCAAATCCTTGGGTTTATATTTGGGCTCCCTATTGGAGCCCGAATCTTAACTTAGTCCAATATGAGGATTGGGCTTTAAAAATCTGCTTCTGGAGTCTGAAGGTGCAATCAGAATCTTTTTATATTTGGTTTTCAGCACCCTTAGAGGGTTCAGATTCAATCTGATTTTTTTCAAATAAAGTTCTCAGGTTAATATCTGTGTTCCCTATGGGGTGGGGGTGGGGGATTTTGATTTTTTTCGAATAAAGTCCCTGGGTTTAATATTTGGATTGCGTATGGGAGCCCTCATTTTAACTTGGTGCAAAAGAGCAATATTCTTTGAAATCTTCTTGAGACCTACGATTCAGAATGTTTTGATACTTGGTTTTCCACAGCCTAGCCGGACTCAGATTCAAATTTGTTCAAATTAAGTCCCTGAATTCATATTTTGGCTTCCTGTGCGGGCCCAAGTTTTAACTTATGTAATATGACGAATCATCTTTAAAAAAATGTCTTTCTTCAGATCCACCATTCAGAATCTATTGATATTTGGTATACGGCATCCTGGGGTGGAGGGGAAGGATTCAAGTTTGTTCAAGTTGAATCCGTAGGTTGATATTTGGACTCCCTAGTTTTGCTTTACTGAAAATCTGGACATTATTTCGGTTAGCATCCCAATGCTAGAAAAAAATCATCTGGCATGGTAAACAGAGCTATAAATAATTAAATAACTTCATTCCTCTGCAGTGCTAGCCATAGATGCTAATGAAATCCTTCTTTAAACAACTTTGGTCAGGTCAGCACCTCAGGCCCCCATGAGGCCTCTTATTCCATGTTACTGTGATAGAAAAGTTCTGTTTTACTGGCACAAGAAGACCAAGGAACAAACACCCGGGGCATGATAATCCTCTAATGTGGGTAGCCAGGGTAAAGGGAGGGACAGACCTATCCAAATTTCTATTTCCTACACCCCCCCCCCCCCCCCCAAACTTTCCACTTGTGATTTCCACCCCTCATCTTCCCATACTCCAAATAAGCTTCTGAGCTCCAAACTTTACCTCCCCTATGGGAGGGGCCAGCACCTTCCAGATTTCCACCCCTCCCCTCATTTCTTCATGCTTTGGCCACAAATGCTGCATACAGGGTTCCCGTGGGCCTTGAAAAACCTTGAAAAGACTTGAATTTGAAAATCATTGAATTTCTTCAAACTCCAAAAGTGGCCTGCAAAATCCATGAAAACAATCTTTCAAAATATAATCGAAATTCTCCTGTGATTATCGTACAACTTATTTCTGCTGGTTCTGTTCTCTTGATTCTTAGTCGATAACCTTGAAAAACCTTGAATTTTACTTCAGTTATCGAGTATAGACCTAGTTGCCTCAATAATATAATACATGCATTTCAATCTATTGTATCTTGTTTGAAATGATCGTGTTATATCGATTTTATTGTTAGGTACAGCTTGGTTGAGAAAAACATGGTAAAGATTATCGAGTCCCCCCCCCCCCCCCCCCCCCCCCCACCGAAACCCTGACTATACATATAGATTCCATGCTCACTATTATCTAAACCATCAGTGTCAAGAGCATCAGCTCAGTGTAAACCAGCTGAAGTATGTAGAATTTACGTCGGAAGTCTTGGTATCAGTCTGTTATATCATGCTTCCATTTTGTATACTGGAGGCCGTCATCTTGGTTTCTATTGTAGCACGTGGTTGCCATGTGACCTAAAACCTTCTTATAGGACAAGGGTATGTTCGAAGGGTATGTTCCTTTTACAGGAGTAATTTCCCGATTCGTAGAATTACCCAAATAAACCCAACAATCCCTCCAAATCACAAAAAAACCGACTTTATTTATTACAGATTTCCCCCAGAATCCTTTTTAGAATATACCATGGCCTTTTCCCCCAATAAAAGGCACGTTCCTTTGTATAAGTGTCATTACCTAGAATCCCATTATTATGCCTATTACAGATGCTACTAAGTCTATCTCATCACAACTATCTCCGTTTCCCTCGTCCAAGTTTTGCAATCACCAGTGCTTGATTTCCCTTAACCTGTATGTAGAGTTATCTCCCTTGTGTATAATGAAAGCCTCTATGATTATTAACTCCCCCTCCCCCCACCCCCCCCCCAAAAAAAAATTGCTCGAACGTCTCGAATCTCATCGAACAAATAAGCTATCGAGCAACTGCTCGCTCGACCACGTGACTCGCACATACGACTCTTCGCCTAATTTCGGAAAAAAGGGATTCCAGAAAGGTATTCCATAAGTGTGATTCAACAAGTAGGATTCCAATCTCCTATACAGTTAGTATTACCATCGGCTTCCACCTTGTCCCGTGCTGTATATCCTATGATCGAATGTATTTACCTGATACTATAGTCTTCTGCACCTACAGTCTTCTGCACACTATAGTCTTCTGCACCCCTCACAACCTACTAAGACTACAACTAACTTGTATCATTACTACAGGCTTGCTAAGTATCTCCGATTACTCGAATGACTCGAATCCTACAGAGCAAATAAGCTATCGAGCAATTGCTCGACCGAGTGACTCGCACACACGACTCTTAACCTCATTTCGGAAAAAAGGGATTCTGCAACCCCGACGTTTCCCAAAAAGGGATTCTATAGGAATTCCAAAAAGGGATTCCATAAGTAGGATTCCAATCTCCTTTTCAGTTAGTCTTACCATCGGCTTCCACCATGCCCTGTGCTGTCTATCCTATGATCGAATGTATTTACCTAATACTATAGTCTTGTGAACCCCTTACAACCTTGTAAGACTACAACTAACTTGCATCATTACTACAGGCTTGCTAAGTATCTCCGATCACTCGAATGACTCGAATCTCACCGAGCAAATAAGCTATCGAGCAATTGCTCGAACCAGTGACTCGCACATACGATTCTTAGCCTCATTTCAGAAAAAAGGGATTCCATAGCCACAGACGTTTTCCAAAAAGGAATTCTTAAAAAGGGATTCCGTAAATGGGATTCCTATCCGATTCCGTAAAAGGGGATTCCGTGATAAAAGTACTCTATTCGGCCCCAAAAGTGGCACTATTCGGCCCAACACGAGGCCGAAAAGCGATAAAAATACTACTGCATGGGGCCGAAATGCGCGAGGCCGAAAAGCAAGCGCAGAGATACGGCCGAACAGGTGAAAGCAGAAAGTGGTCGGAGCGATAGGCATACAAACTCAGCATCGCCCTGTTTTGCAACAGGGCATAAACATACGTCATAGCTACATGGAACCCGCATTACATAAAATTGGGAGAACAGTGGTGGGGCCATTGCAAATTTCCCATCCATGAATATATTTGAAGAAGATGCAAGTGGACGAAGTCCGTCTTCTGTAGCAAATGCTATAATTATACTAGTGGCCCCAGGTCCATTATCATAAAGTAAAAACCTTCCAGGTTCAGGGCCAATAGTCTGATACCATTCTTCTGGTAGAACAAAATCTGAGAGATGTTGTGGTACTGCTGGTGACTTTCGTTGGCGACGTATACTACGTTTGGTGTTCTCTGCCACTGCCAAACGTTCTTGTATCTCAGAACCCACTGCACCTATAGTCTGAGCAAAAATCTGCCCAGGCTTATCGAAAGATTGAACAGCATGATCACGCATGGCATTGCGGCACTTGGTATATACTATTGCTGTCTCATCTGGGGGATAGTTATTTGGTTTGCTTGGTTCGGGTTCAGCCAAATCTGGAGTGGTACAAAGAGTGGCAACACAACCCAGGCTAGTTTTACATATGCATTTCCACCAAATCTTATTCTTTCTTGTGGCTAGTTTTGAATACATATACCCATAGTGGCAAAGCTTTAATCCACCTGTCCGATTTTTTATTACCTCCATAGTGAACTATCTAATAATTATGAATGTCTTACAGGTAGACTCCCTTATATATCAATTGGTGAAAATATTGGGGGTTTTTTGCATAGAAAGAGAGCCCAGACAAACAACCATATGTTATTACAACATATATCCCAAATTCCCAATATCTGTGTGGTAAAACGTGGCGAATTTTTTACAACCAGATAAATATGAACAATAAAAGGAAACAATAAATAAATGTACAGTGTAATACTATTTATTAAATAAATATATTCAATATTGGACGCAAAATCTGGCAGGGTATACAGGGCCGGGGAGTGTGTGGGGCCGTGGTAGTAACCAGGGGCCCTGCATTTTGGGGGCCCGAGCTTGGCCCAGGAGTCCAGGATTCTTGGGTTAGGCCTGGGCCCTCAAAGTTCTGACTCCTGTGATAAGATTGTCCCCCGCCTCGTCCCCGATCCAGAGCGAGAACCAGCAAGATAGGTTGCCCGTCGTAATGGAATACTAGCTGCCATCATGTGCCCTTTACAAAGTTAGTACCATTGTTACCTTATCGACATTTTAGTTCTTCCCAACAGAACTAGTGGGTCTTACTATTAAAGCATTTCAACTAAGAACCACTACGTAGAAACTAAATGTTAAGAAGGGGCTGTATCGCGAATGGAGCAGTGGCGGCGCCAGAAATTTTTGTGTGTGTGTGTGGGGGGGGGGGGGGGGCAACTAGGGGGGCAGACTCCCATGAAGGGGGGCAAATACGTAAAGGATCATATCATTACTTTGTTATGAGGTAGTCCAAACTTGGACCCAAAGTCCGTAATATACTTTTTTGGTTTGGTACGTCCTGTGGACGTACCAAACCAAAAAATTATATTACGGACTTTGGGTCCAAGTTTCGACTAAATGTAATGGTAATTAGCGGTCCTCCTTTCAAAAAATCCTGGATCCGCGTCTGGTGGGTCTGTGCGTGAGAGAGAGAGAGAGAGAGAGAGAGAGAGAGAGAGAGAGAGAGAGAGAGAGAGAGAGGGAGAGAGAGAGAGAGAGAGAGAGAGAGAGAGAGAGAGAGAGGGGGTGGGGGAGGGGGAGGGAGAGGGGGGAGAGGCCATCATCATATCATCAAAGCACTCAAACGAAGAACAATTGTTTTTTCCAAGTGAAATAATTGAACAGTGCAATGGAGATAATGCCCGTCTGCCATAATGCGAAATCCATGAATTTTTTTAGACAAGGGATATGGATAGACATGCCTTTGTTGGCTCCTAACTTAATTATATCTTATAAGTATCTGCATCCGAGTCTTTAAATCTCTACTGCCTGGATGTGTTCATCAGCTAGCCTGAGGCTTTGGGCTAAGTGTGTATGGGAATAAAAAAAGAGAGGGGGGGGGGGGGGGGTGTGAGAGAGAGAGTGACTGAATGTGTTTGTGTGTGAGGGTGGATGGAAATGCATGCGAGATGGTTGGGGGGGCGACTGGGGGGGGGGGGTGGGGCAAAGCCTTCGTTTGGGGGGGGGGGCATACACATAAGTGTGTATGGGAATAAAAAAAGAGAGGGGTGTGTGTGTGTGTGTGTGAGAGAGAGTGACTGAATGTGTTTGTGTGTGAGGGTGGATGGAAATGCATGCGAGATGGTTGGGGGGGGGGGGGGGCAACTGGGGGTGGGGGGGGCAAAGCCTTCGTTTGGGGGGGCAACTGCCCCCATGCCCCACCCCCACCCCCCGTAGCGCCGCCACTGGAATGGAGCTCTACACTTGACCATGGGTTGTAATTTTGGACTGCACGATTCTTAAAGTGACTTTATTAGATCAGAAGTCTCCACTTAATAACTTAAAATATTTTCTTGGGGGCGGGGGACCCTCCTATCATCGCTCGTGCCTTCGGTATCTACTTCAGTATCCTGACACTTTCGAAAGGGGGCCCCGTCACAGAATTAATCCTGGGGTCCCAATTTTCTCTCCCAGCCCCTGAGGGTATGAAATGACCATAGATATTTTAAGTGAAACTAATTGTTGGTTCGAAACGTCCAATCTTGGGTGCGAAACGTTCAGAAATTTGGGTACGAAACGACTAAAGCTTTGGGTACGAAACGTCCAAGTGGGTACGAAACATCCAGAGTAGAAACGTCCAAGATACGAAACGTCCAGAAACCCTTTCCACGGGAAGCTGGACGAAACGGCCCATGGACGAAACCGCCCATATTGATTTGGGTCAGAACGCCCCAGAATTTGAGACGGAACGGCCCAGATTTCAAGACAGAACGCCCCACATTTTTGGACAGAACGACCCTTATTAAAAAAAAACATAATTTATTAAAAAAATATTTCTTATGCCCCCATTATTTTTTTTTACAAAAGTTCTTACGGCGGCTTTGAAGTTGATTATTATTATATTGAAGTTGATTGTAAGTCATTTATGACATCAGCATTTTCTTGTGGTCATCCCAGAACTTATTTTGACTGGTACTGCAGTTTAATGTTTTGTGTGTAATTTCAGGTATTTACTACTCTGTAATCAACGAGGGTCGAAAAGGACCTTGTCCCAAACCTTCGGTGCGCGAAACCATTCCGTCCATCCTGTAATCAAGTGTACAAAACAATGTTCGACAATTGTCACTTTTCGACTTGTGTTTTTAATACAATAATTCTGAGTCAGTGGCGGCGCCAGAAATTTCTTTGTGGGTGGGGGGGGGGGGGGGGTGCAACCAGGGGGGCAGACTCCCATGAAGGGGGGCAAATACGTAAAGGATCATCATTACTTTGTTATGAGGTAGTCCAAACTTGGACCCAAAGCAAATGCCCTCCCCCCATGCCCCCCCCCCCCCCCCCCCCCACGTAGCGCCGCCACTGTTGTGAGTCAATTACAATTATCGAAGAGTGAAATGAAAGTATATTAATTGCTTTGTTATTTTTAGAGCTTATCGTGCTTGGTGTTCTTAATTGATTGATGTTGGTCCATGTGCTGAAATGGCCCTGTTTTTATAGATTATTTACTTTTTTATTTCTTTAATAATATTGCATTTGAGGTAGGATGGAAGGGGGGAAATAAATATTCCAACTAACATTTTAAAGGTTTTCCAAGTGATACTTGCACTTTTGCCATGAATTGAAGTGAATTGGGCCAGGACATTTTCCCCTAGGGCATTTTCCCCTATGACATTTCCCACTAGGACACTATCCCCTAGGGCATTTCCCCTAGGGCATTTTCCCCTAATTATTCATCCCAGGACTTTTTCCCCTTGACTGATTACTCCTAGATTTTTCACCCAGGGCGTTCCCTTGGATTATTTTTTAATTTCTCATGGAATAAAATAGGGAAAAAATTGGAAGAATAAAAATAAAAATGTAATTAAGGTTTCATGTAATAGTTTATTCTTTTTAAAATAACACTCATCACAAGATAATAATATTCATGTAGCAAGTAGCACAAATAAAACTATGATAAATCAAACAACGATAATACAGCTAAGAATAAATTTACAAGACAACTTATGCCGTGTTTACATGCACCCCAATACACCTGGTGTATTTTATACTCCTGGTGTATAAAATATTCCGGGCATGAAAAATAGTCCATGTGAACGCAATTTTGGTGAATACACCAGGTATAAATAATTACACCAGGAGTAAAAAATACTCCAGCTGAGGAGGTGGAGTATTTTCGTTTACACCAGGTGTATTTCTCAAATTTGTGTCATGTAAATGGAAAACAGAAATATCCCTGGTGTATTTTATTCTTTGGCGGGATAGATAACCTTACATAATTTCGCAGAAACGTCATCAGTACTTCCTGTCATTGCCATTTGAAGGTCACATTTCCTGCTCGGAACGCGGCCTGCATGCTAACACGTGTATTTTTCTCCAAATCGGGAAGCCGTCTCTCTGTGAAAATGCCTAATGCTAAAAAGTCTGGGCGTGGTACTGCATGGGGCGATGCAGAAACCAATTGCTTATTGGATCTGTGGGAAGAACGTGATATTGAGGCTATGCTAGAAGATCCTAAAATTAGCCACAATGGCATATTTATGGATATAATGTAGATTATCCCTTCAAAAACCTAGTATAGGAGAGTGTACTTATTACACACAGGAAACGTTTTGTTCTGAAATAAAAACTAAGAACAATGCCTTTTCACTTTTCCATATTAACTGTCAAAGTCTCAGTGTTCACTGGGATTCATTGAAGAATCTTCTGTTTAATTTAAAAGTATCTGACAAAACATTTGATATAATAGGGTTAACAGAAACATTCCATATCTCCCCAAATATGACATATACCATAGACGGATATCAGCCACTAATAAACAAAAACCGACCTGTTGATGATGATGGTAGGGGTGGTGTTGGATTTTTTATTAAAGAAGGCATTGATTTCACAATTCGATCTGACTTGTCAGTCTTTATCCCCCACGTCATTGAATCCCTCTTTGTCGAGGTAAAGGTAAATAGTCTACAAGAGTAATTGGAGTAATATATAGACCAAACACTCCACCCAAAGCAGATATAGACCTCTTCCAGTCCAAACTAAATGAAATTACAGATAAACTTAATCAGGAAAATAAACCAACTTACATTATGGGCGACTTAAACATAGATCTTTTGAAATCTGATTCCAATGACAAAAATGGACTGTTTACTGGCCTCATGTTTGCCCAAGGTTTTTTACCATTCATCACAAAGCCAACGAGAGTACCCACCCATTCAGCAACACTCATCGATCACATTTTCTCAAACAAAATTGCTTCTTCTTCACTGTCAGGAATAGTCCTAACAGATGTATCAGATCATTTTGGAATATTTCATATTGAAACCAATCGTGCAACAAACAGAGATATATCACCAATAACGAAACGAATTATAAATCAGAACAACATTTCATACTTCCAGTCACTTCTATCGTGCAGTGACTTCTCCTCAGTTATGCAATCGAACTGCCCAAACATGGCCTATAATACATTTGTCGAAATTTACACAAACGCCTACAATGAAGCATTCCCTGTGAAACAAGTGCGTCCAAATCACAAGTTTATAAAACGTGAAGCCTGGATGACAAAGAGCCTCATAACCTCATCAAACAATAAAAATAAATTTTACCTAAAAAAACTAAAACCCCCCAGTGTACAGAATATTCAAAACTACAAAAATTACTGTAGAATATTTAATAGAGTTAAAAAACAAAGCAAGGCGACTTACTATAAAGATATTCTAAAAATAAACCAATATGATATGCGTAAAACATGGCAAGTGCTAAATGATTGCATAAAAAGAACAAAAAACAGTGTAAAATTACCATCATTTTTCATCATGGACGATCGGGAATTACATAATCCACTTGAAATAGCCACAGAATTCAATATTTTTTTCTCGAACATAGGGAAGCTTACAGGCGAAAAGATACAAAGTCACAGCAAACCCTTTTCCCATTATTTGAAAAATCATTTTCCAAATAATGTTTACCTAACGCCAACAACACCACAAGAAATTATCAAAGTAGTTAAGTCAATGAAATCCAAATCAAACAAAGATCCTGATGAGATCACAACAAGTCTTTTAAAATTGACTGTAAACCAAATTGTGACCCCCCTAACACACATCATAAATAACTCTTTTGTCCATGGAATTGTGCCCGACAAAATGAAAATTGCTAGGGTGATTCCTATATTCAAATCCGGAAACGAACATGATTTCACTAATTATAGACCAATAAGCATACTTCCGACGTTCTCAAAGGTATTAGAAAAGCTCATGTCGAAAAGATTGGTTAATTTCTTAAATAGATTTGAAATTTTATATTCCCATCAGTATGGATTCCGGAAAAAACACTCCACAGTCCAGCCTATTCTCCATTTTTTGAAAGCAGTTGCAGAGGAAAATAATAAGCAAAGTAGAGATAATACATTGGCAGTATTTCTGGATCTATCAAAAGCATTCGACACAATAAATCATGATACTTTATTAAAAAAATGGAATGGTATGGAATTAGAGGTATAACCAATGAATGGTTTGGAAGCTATTTATCTAATAGGATGCAGTATGTTACTTATGAAGAAAAGCAGTCAGAATTAAGGCAGATAACATGTGGCGACCCCCAAGGATCGGTATTGGGCCCTATATTATTTTTGATATACATAAATGACTTTTGCCACGCCACTTCACAACCTCTCCTCTCATTTGCAGATGACACCAGTGTGCATGGATCGGGACATGATGTCAACAAGTTAAGCAACGATATAAACAAGGAACTAAGGAACATTTCAGATTGGTGCGCGGCAAACAGATTATTATTAAATGTCAACAAAACAAAATACATTCTCATAAACCCCACCAGGACCAGTAGAAATTTGACAACCCCCGAACTGTTTATAAATAATCAGAAAATAACAAGAATAGGTTCTAACGAGTCAGAAAAATCCCTTAAATTCTTAGGAATACACATTGGCGACAAATTAAGCTACAAAACTCATATTTCCCAGTTATGTTCTAAAGTAGCTTTTGCAAATTATGCACTCAACAAAGTAAAGCATATACTTCCATATGAAGCTATGAAAACACTCTACTTTGCCTTGATACAAAGTCATTTGGTGTATGGAATTCATATATGGGGCCATGCGAAAGCAACTAACAAACTGCTTACCTTACAGAAACGATCTCTGCGTATCATAAACAACAAAAAATACAATGCGCACACAGATCCTTTATTCAAAATGAGTAGAATCCTTAAAGTGAATGATTTATACAAACTTCACTCCTTAATCTTCATATTTGATTGGTTAAATGGTAACTTACCCAAGTCATTCAATGACTTTTTCAAAATAGTTGGCAATCAAACTAACAGAACAACGAGACAATCTAGCCTTTTTAGAATAAGCTGAACAAGGTCGAAAATATTGGACAATTTTCCACTCTACGCCTATCCCAAAATGTGGAATGATCTGGATAGAGAACTACACAGCATAAGTAACCGGAATACTTTTAAAGAGGCATTAAAATCCAATTTTTTAAAATCTTATCTCGATAATGTCGAATGCAATAATCCCTATTGTCCCGATTGTTTTACAAATTGATGCAAAGAACAAACATCCCCTGAAAAGATTTTGTCCTTCACCGGCTATACTATTACACTGGTTGGGGAGATTATTTGCATTGGTCTGGTTATCTCGCCTCTTGTGATTCCATCTTGGACAGCCTTACAAAAGCAACAGTGGAAACTGTAAGATAGTAAGTGCTGATACATAAACCAGAGTGAATTTCCATCCTTTATAAAACTAGTCCGGAGTTATAATGTGTAAAATAATTTCTCTAACTGTTCAGTGATGAGTTCATCAGCGCCTCCGACCCTTCGCCCAGCACACGAAAATAACAACACCTGTATAAATTCTTGAATAACCAAGACACTTTATTCTTTCTTTCCATGTCGAAAAATGGCCTATGGCCCCTTATTGGAGTGAGGAGTGTATTCACGCCCTTTCTTTGGTGAACGATTACTTTGCAACGGCCTGGCCAAGACAGGAATGACAGTCCGTAGTTTTTTGTTGGTCGCCTTGCCCTACCTCCCATTCCCCATCTACAAGTTTCATTCTGTCTTACTCACCTTACCGTTATGTATGGAAAGTCTGTATCGGTGTTTTTGAACACTGTCTCCTTGGGAGATGGCAGGTAGACAGCCAATCTGGCTATGTCACCTCCCTGCAGTATACAATTGGAAATCATTCTATTGAATTTCCATACTTTATAAATCATATAATTATATTCATGTATGTATTGTTAGGAAATGTAATGGAAATTTGAGTTGTACACTGCAAAATAAAAATCTATCTATCTAAAGCTGCATTAGAAGAAATTGGATTCACACGAACGGTTGATCAGATATGAGCACGGATGAAAACTTTGAAAAAAAAACTACAGGGACTGCAAAATGCGTCTACAGAGAAGTGGCGGATCGGGGAGGTTATGCAAATATTTTGAAAAACTTGATGACATTTTAGGCTTTCGTCCAGCATCCTCTCCACTTAAAGTAATTGAATCAACACGCAAAAGAAAACACCCGGATGATAATGCCGCCAGCGATGATGATAAAAATGATGATCGTAATGGCAACGAGGATGATCTCGGAGTGGATATACTTCCCACTGGTGAAACTTCATGCAGTAGTGCACCGGATGGTCCCATTATAACGTCAACGCCCGTGTCAAACAACGAGATAGATTTACCAGATGTGGATGACGGTGATCAGACAGTATCGCAGGAAAGTGTCCCCGAAGATCGTGCTACTGCTTCAGCGAGTAAGAAGGGTAGTAAGGACATTGTTGTGACAAAAAAGACCCCCAAGGCTGCGCGGAAAAGTCGCCTAGAGATAGCACTTGGTACAGTCATGGATAGATTCTCATTTTCGTCAGAAAGAATGGAAGATAAACAAATCAAGCTCGAGCAGATGAAAATTGAAAGCGAAATGAAAAAGACGGAACTTGAAAAGTTAAGGCTAGAGTCAGAAGAAAGACAGAAGAAAGAAGACAGAGAGCACCAATACAGGATGATGGAGATGATCTTGCGGTTAAATGGATCTGCCCGGATGTATTCCGCGCCGCCCGCTTCACCAGCACCACCTGCACCAATCCCCATGCATGGTCACCAAGCTGGGGCGCCTTCAGACACTACTGATGAGGAGTCAGTTTATCGCACTGCGTCCAGAATCTACTATGATCTGTAACTTTTCAAGCACAAGCCGCCACTCACTTTTTCGTTTGGTATCTATTACCACAATGTTTAACTTCCGTGGATATTTCGGATTTTCATTTTT
Source organism: Pictodentalium vernedei (assembly GCA_031216915.1). NCBI lineage: Eukaryota > Metazoa > Mollusca > Scaphopoda > Dentaliida > Dentaliidae > Pictodentalium > Pictodentalium vernedei. The sequence goes on from CM062290.1 coordinate 279,199,121, forward strand.
GTTGAACGTGTATTGCCAGTCAAAATGCATGCAGTATTAAAATATGTTGATAGTCATTCCGCTTTAACTGCTTGAGGGTTGAATTATTTTAATATCCCAATTTGAAACATGACATTTTTCCTTTTATGGCTTCGTACACCATTCAATTTAATGTATAGAGACTTGAGTTTGTCCTTAACCCTTTACCTAACGTGAAAAGCAGACGACACTTGTAAAAATAATTCTTGAATAACTAATTTTTTTCATTTTTTTGTCTCAAAAACATAGGTTATGACCCCTCGTTGGAACGAGTGAAAATAGTGAAAATTAATTGGCGATTTTTGAGAATAGCGCTGGCCGGTTTTGGCCGTTACGTTGGGTAAAGGGTTAAATATTGTTCAGTCTCAAAAACACGGCTTATGATCCCTCATTGGAGCGAGCTCGGAGAGAGACAAAAATGAAAATATAATTAAATCTGAACGGATATCTCTGTATATAGCGCTGACCGGTTTTGGCCGTTACGTTGGGTAAAGTGTTAAACTTAAAATAAATATCCCATAACTGAGTTATGATCGGGGGGTTTCACATATCCATTTCGGCTCACCGTTCGACCTTACCATGTCTAGCTGACTGTTTTATCCTATCAGTGAAGTGAATTTAATAACCAGAGCCCCTGGTAAGACAAACCATTTTTTTAGTATTTGGCAGTGTGGTTTTTATGGTACTTTTACCATAAAAACCACACTGCCAAATACTTAACTCTTGGTAACATTCTCACACTTTGGGTTTTTCTTTCACGGGGGTGGGGGGGGGGGGGGCAGGGTTCCTGGGGATTGTTTCTGGCGCTGTTTGCCGCGGGGGTGGGATCCATTTTTCAATTCAGAATTTATGTTCTTATTGTGTAATGTCTGTTTCTTATATTGTTTGTTTGGAAATAAAAATATTGTCAATCAATCAATCAATGTTTCATATATTATTACACAATACTCCTTGAGCTTGTTCAAGTGTGAAGTTAAAAGGTATAATTTGGATAGAAGATTCGTCCATTAGCAAAAACAACATGAATTTTTCCTTCAAATACAACATCAAATAGAGAACAAAGAAAAAGGATTTTCCTTCCAAATTATACCTTATGACCCTCACTTGAATGAGCTCCTTGAGCTTGTTCAAGTGTGAAGTTAAAAGGTATCATTTGAATAGAAAATTCATCCATTAGCAAAAAAACATTAATTTTTCCTTCAAATACAGCATCAAATGGAGAACAAAGAAAAAGAATTGTCCTTCCAAATTATACCTTTCAACCCTCACTTGAATAAGCTCCTTGAATATCCCTCCCACAAAAAAACAAGCACAAAAAATAACCCCAAATATATTTTGTCCGAAACGTCCACCCTGTCCATATTTCTGACCGAAACGTCCGTGTCCGAAACGTCCGTGGTCAAAACGTCCTACATTCCAGAAATACATACTTTTTTATTAAAATCGGTTCTAATTGCTCTGCATTTATTTCAGTTAAGGCTTGGGTCGTAACATTTCAACTGAACATTTTTCAAAAATCAAGAATTTATTTTTAGATATGCGTATTTGACCATTTTTCCAATGCACACAAACTGGATTCTCAGTTGTTCTTGCATAAACTTTGACAGGAAAGAAATATTTTTGTTTCAGGTCATTGACCGTGAACATTTGTACCGACTTACCATTTCTCTCGAAAGTATTGTTTTATCTTGAAAAAATTATTCAGCTGAATCAAAGGTTTTGTTAAAAATATTTGTTTATGACGGCAACCTGAAGGTTGTTAAAACATTCGTAACTTTATATCACCAAATTCATGTACATAGGTCAGCATAGGTACAATTGTTTTAACCTCGTATCATATTATAAATAGCTGAACTCACTTGAATGAAAGGTGCGTTAATGAAAGTCAACAGGAATGGAAGGAAGCTGTTGAACTTCACAAATGAGCTCGGTCTGAAGATTCTGAACAGGGACGCTAGATGTAAGGGGAAATGGACCTGGGAGAGAAACGACAGAAAATCAATAATTGACCACATTCTCATAGATATGAATTTATGGAGGGAGGTGATATGGGTAGAAGTGGATGATGAGGGCAAAATGGAGTTGGATAGTGATCACAACTTGATTACAGTGACGATGAGGGCCAAAAACCTAGAGAAAAGGAAAGGAAGCTTCAAGGAGATTTGGGAACTCAAAAAGGATGCCGACTGGGCGAAGTTCGAAGAAAAACTGAAACCAAAGCTTGCAGCCGTACACAAGGGGGGTAGTGTCCAGAAGATGGCCGACGCCATAGTTGCGAGTCTAGTGGAGGCAGGGAAGGAAAGTGTAGGAAAGATTAGGGTGCCAACACGGGAACTTGGGTACAGAGTGAACGAAGAACTGAAAAGGGCCATAAAGGTTAGAAAAGCTAAATGTGCTGCATACAGGAGAAGTAGAAAACTTAAGGGGGTGGAAAGCAATGAGGCCATGGTAGCAAAGGAAGAATACCAACAAGCACGAAATAAAGTAAACAAGATTAAAGACGACAACCGGAGAGTGCGAAATAGCAGTCTTATTAGGCCGATAAGAACGACAGGGGGGTCGAGTTCGAGCGTATTTTGGAAATGGGTGAACAAACGTAACAAAGGGAATAACCAACAGAGCATTAAAGTAGATGGCAGAGTTACAGAAGAGCGAAATCAAATCGCATTAGAACTAGTCAAGCACTGGGAAAAGGTAAACGATAAGCGATGGGGCATGGGGAACCCACCGGAGTGTCCGAACCAGGTCGAGGAAAATCTCTCGGACTTCGTGTGCAGCGGAATCAAAACTGAGGAGGTGCGAAGGGTGATCTCAAAATTGAGGAATGAAAAAGCGGGAGGGGTGGACGAAATTCCTAACGAGTTTATCAAAAAAGGGGGAGAGGAACTCTTGGAAAGCCTAACTGCCCTATTCAATTTAGCCATAGAAAAACAAGAGGTCCCAAAGGAGTGGAGGGAAAGCAAAGTGACATTTATTCACAAAAAGGGGGAAAAAGACGTTTTGGATAACTATCGAGGGATCTCTGTCAGTAGCAACATTGGAAAGGTTTTCTGTAAAGTCCTTTATGGGAGACTAGAGGAGGTAATTGAGGAGAAGGGTTTTTTGGGAGAAATCCAGAATGGCTTCAGGAAGGGAAGGAGAGTAACCGACCATCTTTTCACGCTATCCCAAATGATAGAATCCGCGAAAGCAAAAAAGAAAAAGATGTTTATGGCCTTTTTGGATGACAAAAAGGCATACGATAGAGTATGGAGGGAGGGTATGTGGCGCAAGCTGGAGGCTCTGGGCTTAGGAGGCGAGTTTGTTGGAATTATGAAAGCATTATAAAAAGATGTACAGAGTGAACTTAGCCTGGGAAACATTACTACAAAACGTGTGCCTATGGAGATAGGCCTAAAACATGGGGTGTATCCTTTCGCCAATCCTGTTTGCATTGTACATCAAAGGTTTAGGAGATGAACTCCTGCATAGCGACGAGAGGGTAGCAGTTGGGGACTTGAAGATCCCAGGGCTATTTTTTGCAGACGATATGGTTCTAGTGTCAGAAAGCGAAAAGGGGCTAACGAAAATGCTGGGAATTGTTGGGAAATATGGGAGCAAATGGAGACTCGAACTTAATGAAAGCAAGAGCAAAGTTATACCTGTGGGCCGCAAAGTGGACCCCACTCGAAGGTGGAGAGTGGGTGAGTTCTGCATTCCGGAAGGGAGCAGCAAACTTCTCAGTGTAGGAGAGACAGGTGATTACGAGTATTTGGGGGTAAATATAAACATTACAGGAAGAGGCATCTACCGAAACCACACAAATAAATTGATTCTGAAGGGGAAGCGAATCCTTAACCAAATGAAACTTATAGGGAGAAACAGTTTCAATAAGGTTTTTGTGGGGAAAACCATTTGGGAAATGGTGGGGCTGCCAAGTTTCACATACGGTACAGAAGTGGTACCTCTAAACCAGACGGCCGTAAAGAGCTTGGAAATCTTACAGAACGATGCAGGCCGGTGGATAACGGGGTCGAGTAATGCCGCAGCGCTAGAAGCAATCAGGGGTGAGCTTGGGTGGATGAGGATAAAGGACAGGATAGACCTGTTGAAACTCGGTTATCTTAATTATTTGGTGAATCTCCCCGACAGCCGATGGTGTAAAGTAATGTTCCTGCGAATTTTCAACTCAAATATCAAAACGGGGTGGATGGTCCAAGTGAGGGAGCTAGTAGAGAACTACTCATTGGAGATCTCGGACCTGGACGTTGGGGCAAACCAGGGTAAAAAAATCGTCAGAGAAAGGGTCATGGAGGATTGTAACCGTAATTGGCGAGAGGGGGTCAAATAAAAGAGGTCTTTGGGTGGCCTGCGTGATAAAGAGAGGCCAGGTTTTGAAGAGTACCTTGATGGCACCTTTGGGGGTCACTGCTGTTCAAGCTGAGGTCGCGATCCCTGGAGCTGAGGGGAAAAATTGGGAAAGACGGTGAAAGGGAGTGCCAGATGTGTAACTTGGGCATGGTGGAGACCCTGGAACACTTCCTTCTAGAATGCCCAAAGTATCAGTCTAAAAGAATGAGATTCACTGGGAGTATAATGGGGGAAGTGGGATGGGAGAATGAAGGACATGTGGTTAGGGGGAGACTCAAAGGAGAGGGTTAATGTGCTAATCGGAGAGATTGGGAAGAATGGGGCAAGGGATGTCATCAAGCAGTTCGTCTCCGAATGTTGGGAGGAGAGGACAAGCGTGGGAACAGGGAGGCAGTTGGGAGTTCAGGGGTAACCAAGGCCTTCTCGTCCGAGAACCGCGACAAATCAGCGGCTGGCCAAAGTGTTATTATTATTATATTATTATTACGAACGAATGCAAGTCAAAACGTCCGATGAACAAAAACGTCCGATTGACAAAAACGTGTGATGACCAAAACGTCCGATATTTTTGGACAAAACGTCCGATATTTTTGGACAAAACGTACGATATTCTTAGAAATATGCTAGGAAAAGCTGCTCCGGCCTGGAATATATGAAATAAAGTGGGCTAGCGAGTGGTTCTCAACCATAAGTCCATTTCACATCTGAGATTTACTCTTTTAATTTTATGAATGAGATTAGGTTAAGTTTAGTTTCCACCACGACCTGGTCACTATATTTGATATATTCCAGACTGGTGCAGTTTTTCTTAGCGCAGTATTCTTAGAAATATGCTAGGAAAAACTGCTCCGGCCTGGAATATATTAAATAAAGTGGCTAGCGAGTGGTTCTCAACCATAAGTCCATTTTTTATCTGAGATGTACTTCTCTTTAAGTAGGTTCTGTTAAGTTTTCAACAATCTTTACTTGTTATATATGTATCTTATTCATTGAAATATTCTGTTTATTATAAATGATAAAAAAACAGCTCAACTCCTTCGTTTTCTGGTACAACACTTATGCCCCCACATCTAGTGTTCATTTGGGCGGAACTGTTTTTCTGACCCATATTAGGTTTTCTTCATTGACACTTGGTATGGATCGGACAAAATATATTTTCTTTCCATCGTCACTCACAATTCATAACAACAATCGGACATTTTGTCCAAAATCATCGGACGTTTCGTTCAAAAAAATAGGACGTTTTGTCCAGAAAATCGGACGTTTTGTCCAGAAAATCGGACGTTTTGTCTCGGACGTTTTTGTTCATCGGACGTTTTGTCCAGACCCCTTACGAACGATGGTTTGATATTTAATTTGTTTTATATTCAACGCTAAATTAACGTATTTCTGAAGATCATCTGGTGACAAGGAACAAAAAAATACTCTTGCGGCATTGAAACACTCAAAAACCGAGTTTAAACCACAGGTACTCGGCACAAGCTGGGAAATCGAAAGAAAAATGATATTTGATACCATTTTTGAATCGATGCTGACGTGCCCCTATAATGATATATAAATATTAACAAGGTACACAACTCGCTTTTCGAAAACGATAGCACTCATCTTCGTTATACCCCCCTCAAATTTGATTCACACAACGTATCCAACAGTACCCAGTATCAATGGAAAGGGGAATGAATAAGCTTTACAGTGGTATATTACATGACCGTTGGGTGTTCTTGGGTTGTTCATGATAACTGGGAGAAGTCGCAGAAAAGGCCGAAAAACATTTACTCGGACAAGATAGTGCACAATGGAATGCGGTTTACGAGCGACAAGTATCCGATTTATTATAAATAATTCGAGGTCCCATTTTCTGTGGAGGGCAGATTCAAACATTAACCGTATACCTTTATCAATTACTAATCTCGGATCCACATTTATTTATTTCTGGAGTTCACATTTAACGTTTATACACTTTTTAGCCGTAACTTTGACATCTTTTCCCAAGTTGGCCTGAGTTGACGGCGTCCATAGATTCGAGAAGTCGCAAAAACTTTCCCCGTTCTCCCATTGGCTTATTTTCATCGATGATTTTCTCGGCATAATAGTAGCCAATGGGATGTCATTGTGCTTCTGTGGATGCCGTTAGCTTGTTTAGTTTCCAAGGGAAGGTTAAAAAAATGTATAAATGGCAAATGTGATCGACAGAAATGAATAAATGTGGATCCGAGATTAGTAATTGATAAAGGCATACGGTTAATATCTGAATCCGCCCTCCATAGACAATAGGACCTCGAATTATTTATAATAGATCAGATAACTGTCGCTCGAACACCTCATTCCACTGTGCACTATCTTGTACGACTAAATGTTTTTCGGCCTTTTCTGCGACTTCTCCCAGTTATCATGAACAAACCAAGAACACAACAAAAGGTCGTGTAATACACCACTTGAAAGCTAATTCATTCCCCTTTCCATTGATACCGGGTACTGTTGGATACGTTGTGTGAATCAAATTTGAGGGGGGGGGGGGGGGGGACGAAGATGAGTGCTATCGTTTTCGAAAAGCGAGTTGTTTACCTTGTTAATATTTATATACCATTACAGGGGCACGTCAGCATAGATTCAAAAATGGTATCAAATATCATTTTTCGTTCGATTTTCCAGCTTGTGCCGAGTACCTGTGGTTTTAAACCAATTTAACAACGTTTAAACTTTACACCCCCGAGACGATTTGAGAACGACCTAATTCAGAAATATCTGCGTTCAGATGAGAGGGTCTATACGGGTGAAAAACACAGATTCATCCAGTGCGTCTCTTTTCTTCCTCAGTTCAGTCATACGTAGCTTTTTGCGCACTGAGAGTGAGGTGGGCAAGTTGGTCTTGTGTGTCGACATGGAGCAAACCAACACAAATCGATAAGGCATACCCCAGTTAGCTTGTTATCTGGTTGTTTTTTTTTTAGTATTCAATCAATCAATATATTTATTTAATTTTAAACATTATACAATGTTTGTAGTCGTACATGTAATTTACAATATACTGTCACAGTGGATTTAGACTATTTCAGCAAGGGATAATCTATGCTTATGGACTATTTTTGTTTGTGTATTTTTTCTCTTTTGGGGGTGGGGGGGGGGGTGGGACTGTGAGTCTTTCACTATAAGGATGAGACACCAGCCCATCATTCCCGCCACCCCCAGCCTCACCGCGCCCTGTGTGCCAATAGCACCCAGAGCACGGTGGGGTCGGGGTTGCGAGAAGAACACACCGGTGTCCCCTCCATTAAACTAGTCGCTGTTTCTCTGCGAAATATATAAATCTAGCTAACTTCTGAATTATAGATTACGACTGTGATGACATCAATGACTCGAATTTTACAAGGGATGGGTGATAACAATAATAGGATTTGAGAAACTTTTGTCTTAAATAATGATGGTGGGGACATACAAGTAAAAAGTGATATTCGTTTTCTATTTCCATCAGGTTACATGATTTACAGATTCTTTGATCACGTGGTGTATTATTGTAACGCCCACTCTCAATAAAAAGTGAATGAGAAGATGTCCGAACATCCTCCACTCTATCCCTAAAAGTGGTCGACCACTTTAAGGGAGACGAGCGTTGGTCCTGCGTCCCGCCTCTGCACCTTTTTGTAAGCGCATTGCGCATCTTTTGTCCCAACCCATTAGGATTACAATGCAGGCCTGCCCCCGAACCAGGGAAGTTCGGGTCTTCTTTCTGATGGTTCCCGAAAGGGGTCGTTCTTGTTTCCTTGCAAAGAGTCCAACCAAATAGATACAGCCTGAGGCAGACTATACTTGCCAGTGATGGCCATCAATCAAAATCATCTCAGGAGTGGCAGACTATACTTGCCTGAAAATCGATCCACTCGCCTGAAAACCTAGAATCACTGCACCCTCGGGGAGAGGTAGTACCTTTGTGAGAGGACCCAACCTCCCACACTGGTTCTCACCCGAGGATTCAACCAAAATATGTCGACGAAGCCATCACACCACAACCGGAGACACCTGCCGAGTACCCGAACCTTTTCCTCCTTTGACACGCCTAAACATGCGAAAATCAATCATTTACAGTCACTGAAGGTCGAAAGGGGCTTGTTCCCCATACCGTCCCTGCGCGCCTTCGGCGCGCAAAACCATTCCTTTGTTGTTGTTGTCCGAAATCTCATCGAACGTTTCATTTTTCTCATCCTGGACAGCAATGGAACTACCAGACAGACTAGTGAAAGCCATCTCAGCTCTGGGCGTCTCATGCCCTATCTCCTGGACTATCCAGGAAATAAGCTTGAGCGTCCATCTGAAAATGGAATTTGAAGTGGAGAAAACCAAAACACCACCCTCTTCAGGGAGAGGTAGTACCCTTGGTGAGAGGATCCCCTCTCCCACTGGTCCTCACCCGAAGGGGCACGGAGGCCCTGAAAAGAGAAAGAAGAAGAAGAGTCCGTCGACCAAGCGCAGAGACGTCCGGCGCTTGGAGGCCTTCCGGAATAGGAAGAAAGAGTTGAGTGAAGGGTGGAGGTTCTGGAGGCAGCCGCCAGTTTCCCTCCTAGTCCCACTGACACACCCAACCAACTGCCGGCTCCTGAGTCGGTACTGTTGAATGAGGAACGTCCAGTGGAGACTGAGGAGGAACTGGAAGTTGCATTTTCATCACCTCCCACCCCTCACTCCCCTCTTCCTTCACTACCGGAGACCCAGGGAGTGGGAGTCACCGTAGAACAGCTACCTCAGTCCTCAGTCACCATCGATACCATCGACTTAGAAAGCGTCACGAGAACCATAGAGAGAGGAAACCGAATTGCCGCCGAGGCCGACGAGTTCCTGAAAAACTCCAATGAAATATCCAAAAACGGCATTAGAGTTAACTCAACATCTCAACTCAACAACATCGCCATCCATATCACCATCCCAACCACCTCCTAAGAAAAAGAGCCGAAAGAAACACAGACGGGGATAAGCTGCCCCTTCCTTCTCTTTCCTTCCTTTACCACGCTCTGACATGACACACAACACTATACAGTCACTAAGGATCGAAAGGGGCTTGCTACCTAAACCTCCCTGCGCGCCTTCGGCGCGCGAAACCATTCCATTCGTTCGAAACCTAGAGAGTGCCACTCTGTATTTAAAGTCTGTAACAACGCCGAGATATTTTTCCATTCTAAAATCCCGTTTAACCGTTCCATTCGTCCGAAGTCTAGAGAGTGCCACTCTGTATTTAAATTCCGTAACAACGCCAAGATATTTTTCCATCCTAAAATCCCGTTTAAACAGACGGTATGATTGCAATCGGCTGGAAGCATTTAAGTCATTTTGCCAGTTCTGCCAAAACATATCTGTTATTCTATCTTTGACATTTTTTATATTGCAACTACTACTGGATTGTTCGTTCCAGAAAAACATTAACCCATGTTCTGACAAAATTTATTTAATCTGAGAGGCCCAATTTTTCCCATTATAATTTCTTCCCATGTCCGCGTCTTTCATTAGAGACAGTATCGCGAATGATCTATCGTCCATACTGATAATTTTCTGCCAATATTTAATCAGGGATATTTTTCTGTGTACCATGAAAGGAACTCGGCCCAACTCTCCACATAATGCTAAACGGTTTGTTGATTTTTTTAACCCCTAATATGTTTCGAAGAAATTTTGTATGAATAACCGATATAACGATGTCCGAGACTCACTATAATGATTTGTCAGCTCGGAATAACGACTTGTCTACTGGTATAATGACTTGACACCTCTTGAAATGACATGCCGTATTATTAAAATGGCTTAAGAACTCATAGTGACTTGTCAATTCGCTAAAACGACATTTGATACTCGTTATAACGACTTGTCAACTCATTATAATGATTTCACAACTGTTATAACGATTTATGAACCCGTTGTAACGACTGAACAGCTCATTAGAATGACATTGCAATTCATCGTCGATATACAATTTGAAATAACTTCCAACTTGTTATACAAGTTAATGATTCCTCAGCTCGTTACAACATATTGTCAAGCTATGCCAAATCATCATAATAACATCACAACTCATTATAATGAATCCACTACTCTTTAGAACAAATTGTCAACTTGTTATAACAGCTTCACACTTCTTTATAACATCAAATCTTTATAAAGCCAACACAATTCAATGTAACGACTTCACAACTCGTTATAAAATAGTGTCGACTTGTTAAGTCTTGATCATTCATTGTACTAATAATAACTCGTCAACTTGTTATGTCGTATACTAAGTATACTAACTTGACAACTCCCTGTAATGCTTTTCAACAAGTTTTGTTTTCACAACTTGTTATAACGACTTTTCCAATCATTATAGTGTGTCCAAAACACGCCATAACGTTTGATGTACTCATTAAAAGGACTCCACAAATCATTGTAATGGCACAACACATCGTTTTAACAACTTAACGATTCCTCCTAATAATTTGGCAACTCATTATATCGTTGTCTGAGGCTCGCTATAATGATTTGTCAGATCATTTTAACGACTTTTCACTCATTATAGCGCCTATCCAACTCTTTATAGCTACATGCCAAATCGTTATAAAGACTTTGCAACTCACTAAAATGACATCCCAACCCTATGTAATGACATCACAACTCTGTTCATAATAACCTGTGAACTCGCTATAACAGAGTCTGGGACCAGTGGCGGCGCTACGGGGATGGGGGGTGGGGTGGGTGGTGGGGTGGGTGGGTGGGGGTGGGGTGGGGAGTGGGGTGGGTGGGCATGGGGGCATTTGCCCCCCCCCCCCCACAAACGAAGGCTTTGCCCCCCCCCCCCCCCCCAACCATCTCGCATGCATCTCCATCCACTCTCACACACAAACACATTCAGTCACTCTCTCTCACACACACACCCCTCTCTTTTTTTATTCCCAATAATTTCCCATACACACTTGGCCCAAAGCCTCAGGCTAGCTGATGAACACATCCAGGCAGTAGAGATTTAAAGACTCGGATGCAGATACTTATAAGTTATAATTAAGTTATGAGCCAACAAAGGCATGTCTATCCATATCCCTTGTCTAAAAAAAATCATGGATTTCGCATTATGACAGACGGGCATTATGAGTCTCTCTCTCTCTCTCTCTCTCACGCACCGACCCACCACACGCGGATCCAGGATTTTTTGAAAGGAGGACCGCTAATTACCATTACATTTAGTCGAAACTTGGACCCAAAGTCCGTAATATAATTTTTTGGTTTGGTACGTCCACAGGACGTACCAAACCAAAAAAGTATATTACGGACTTTGGGTCCAAGTTTGGACTACCTCATAACAAAGTAATGATATGATCCTTTACGTATTTGCCCCCCTTCATGGGAGTCTGCCCCCCAGTTGCCCCCCCCCCCCCCCCCCCCATAAAAAAATGTCTGGCGTCGCCACTGTCTGGGACTCACAATGCTTTGTCAACTAATTACAATGACGTCACGTTTTGTTATAACTATTTGTAAACAGACTTCTGAACTCATTAAAAATGACTTTCAACTCCTTATAACGGATTCAGAACTCATTATAACGAATTGGCAATCCATGATTTTTCAACTCATTATACTGATCTTCCAACTCGTATAACATCACAACGCATTGTAAATTCGCAACTCATTGTAATGACTTCACTCTTTGTTATAGAGACCTGGGAAATTGATATACTGACATAACAATTCGTTATAATGATTTCACATCTCGTAATAATGACTTATCAACTCGTTATAACGACTTGCACATTCGTTATTATGTCTTTACCCCTCGGATTAACAAACTATAAATTCATTATGGCAGGCATTATAATAACATCGCGATTCGCCATGGCCTTTCAAAACGTCATGGCGACGTTCGTTATAATGACTTGACAACTCGTTATAATGACATGACTTTACAGCACATGAGTACTTCTATACCGGTTATAAAGACTCGTCAGCACATTATAACGACTTTATATATAACAACATTGCAGGGTATTATAAAACTTGTCAAAATGAACGGACTTGTTATGTCGACATCATAACTCATTATAACAACTTTACAGTTCTTTTTAATAATTTTTCAAACCGTTTTAATGACATCACAACTCATTATAAAGAGTTCATAACTAGTTATAACAGCTCGTCTTATCCTCTTAATGATATTACAACTCATCACGAATTTACAATTCTTTATAACGACTTGCCGACTCGTTATAAAGACTTTTTAACCTGCTATAACATCAGTACAACTCGTCGCAATGATTAAACATCTTGTTATAGCGGGTTGTCATTATAACGGGTTGTTATTATAACAGGTTGCTTATTATACTGATTTATCAACTTGTTATAATTATTTCGCGACTGCTTATCCATTAGCTATATTATTTCAGCTCATAATAATGACATGACAACTCATTATAACAACTTTCAAAACTCGTTATAACGACAAAGCAAACACGTATAATAATTTGGTAATTAGTTATAATGATTGATCAACTCGTTATAATAATTTAACGACTGGGTTTCCATTGGTTATATTATTTCAACTCATTATAATGACATGACAACTCATTATAATGACTTTGAAAACTCGTTATAACAACAAAGCAACCCTTTATAATGATTTGTCTATTAGTTATAATCATTGATCAACTCACTATAACTACTTGTAAATTCGTTATAACTACTTTACGATTCATCAGGACTTCCCAACTAGTTAACATTACTTGTCAACACATTATAACTAATTGCCAATTTAGTATAATGACTTTACAGTTCATTATAACTCTTTGTCTTGTCAGTATAACCGTTTACCTACTAGTTATGGGGACTTCCAAACTTGTTACAATAACTTCAACACTTGCTGGCTTATCATACAACTGGTCAGCTCATTACTATGCCTACTCAATTCATTATTACTTTTGTAACTGGTTATAACTTGTCAACTCGTTATAACGACTTATCAGCTAGCTATAACAACTTTACGTATTATTATAATGACCCTTCGACTCATTACAATGACCTAGCGACTCATTATAATTATTTCACATAAAATATCAACGGCTTGTGAACTCGTTGTAACAACATATTAGCACGTTATAGTGACTTCAAAAACCGGAATAATGACTTTCAACTCGTCATAACGATTCCGCTTGTTATGATAACTTGCCAACTCGCCATAATGATCTTTTGACGGCCAGATTTCTTAAAGCAGTGACGATTTTGAAGTTACTGCACAAAGACATTGATATCACGCGTGCGAATACGTTGCATTATAACTGAAAAAGGTGCAAACTATCAGTAATATCCGTGCTTAAAAAATTGCAAACTATTACAAGATTAGCCCAGACATTTGTCTAATAAATTCGCCCTTAATTAAGGTTAGGTGAGTGTAGAAGATCAAAATAAGGTTAAACTTATTTCATACGACTGACAGTTACTAATGCACATTTTGAAGTGTGTCACGCCTTTCACGGTAACGGCTTTCTATGCATTTCAAATTTACTAACACACGAAAACCCTCAAAAACAATGACAACATTATGGATTTGTATTATCTCAACGTTTTGAGAATGTATAACTCCTTTTTCTCTGATAACAGCTTTTTAGATTTGTAAGTACAAATCGTTCCAAAAGTAGAAATTTAGTATTCTTAATTAATAAAATACACGTAGGGAATTTAAAATGCTTTTCTTGTGTGATTTCAAATTGAATATGCGTTAGATTTTACAAATGACCTTGTTTGGTACTTATGAAAAGGATTGGTTAGAGGGCCCCCGCTTAGATGCTTGACTAGCATCTCTTTGTTACTTGTACAGCAATACAACTTGATATTGTTATGTCATATAGCACACTGTGTGTGACACATCGACTAGCTTACTGTTTATACAGTAATTCAACTTGATATTATATGAATTATCTATGCCTATTTTATTTTTATTTAGTACTTTGAAAATAGTGTGACATTAAATGAAACAAATTCTTTCTTTTTCTTGTAATAAAATCTTGAAATTCAATTAATTCAATTTTTTTTTAATTTGGGGAAAATGTCCACTCTTTTCTTCCTAACTAGGGGAAAATGCCCACCTTCTCATTTGAAATCAGGGGAAAATGACCTAGGTGGCACGTTTTTTAGGGGAAATGTCCTAGGGGAAAATGCCCTAGGGGAAAATGTCCGGAACCCCCGTATTCTGCAGGTCTAATTGTCTTTGCGTGGGATTCTCCAGTGGATATTAATAGTAACGAAATCCGAGTCCATCACCCCGATTTCATCACTTGAAAATCGGGGTGATGAATCGGGGTCTTTCATCATTCACACTTCTGACTTCAGAGTGTGAACACCCCAGCAACAACAACATGGGAGCACTGGAATTACCAGCAAGACTGCAAAATACAATTTCAGCTCAGGGCGTCTCTCGTCCCATCACCTGGACTATCCAGGAGAAGGGCGAGAGTGTCTATCTGACACTGGAATTCGCCACAGAAGAAAAGATCACACCACCCCAAAGGGTAGAGGTAGTACCTTTAGTGAGAGGATCCCCTCTCACACTGGTCCTCACCCAAGGGGGTCTGGAGGCCCTGAAAAGAGAAGGAAACCGAGAAGAAAAAGCCCGTCCACCAAGCGGAGGGATGCCCGACGCTTGGAGGCATTTTTGCATTTGAAGAAAGAGAACGGTGAGGAAAAGAAAGAGCCAGAGGCGGCTACCACTCCCCCTCCTTCAGACAGCCCCATCCTACTGCCGGCTCCCCAGCCGGTGTTGTCGGATGTGGAAGAGTCTGTGGAGACTGAGGTGGAAATGGAAGCTGCCCTCTGGCCTCTTCGTGATCCCCAATCGCCTCTTCCTTCAGAACCAAAATACCAGGACGCGGACGACTGACTGGAGAACATCATACAGGAAAACAAGATACAAGGAGACCTTCACAAGCAAGAGATGGACAGGAAATACCAACTATTCCTCCAACAAGTAGAAGATACCAGAAAACTAATAGACGCCAGACGCCTCAGACATCACCCACAACCAATCCAGACTCGGCCAGGACCAGACCTTACAAACCTCACTAATCACCATCAGGCAGCCCACCACCAACACCGACTGCCACTGTCTCTCCTTCCAAACCTCCACCTCTGAAAAAGAAACAGAAAAGACATAAGCGCCGCTAACTACCCACAACTTCTCCTCCTTTAAAACGGCCTGACATTACAAAAATTCCACAGCTAAAGAGGGTCGAAAGGGGCTTGCCCCAAACCGTCCCTGCGCGCCTTCGGCGTGCAAAAACCATTTGATTCGGGTCTTTAATGCAGTGTACACGCACTGGAGAGGGTTAATATGCTTATCGGAGAGATTGGGAAGAATGGGGCAAGGGATGTCATCAAGCAGTTCGTCTCCGACTGTTGGGAGGAGAGAAGAAGCGTGGGAATAGGGGGGCAGTTGGGAGTACATGGGTAACCAATGCCTTAATTCTCATCCGAGAACCTCGACAAATCAGCGGCCGTTGTTATTATTACAAAGACAAGCTAACACTCTTCTGATAATCTAACCCAGGACATCTGCCGAGTACCCGATTCTTTTCCTCCTTCAACACGCCTAGACATTTAGCTACACGATCTTATACAGTTAAAGAAGTTCGAAAGGGGCTTGTCCCACAACGTCCCTGCGCGTCTTCGGCGCGTGAAACAATTTCATCTTCTTTTGCTCTGTCCATGTTCCAGTTACCCGCGGATGACATTAGACCCGCATGTGAAAAGTTACGACCTAAAAGCAGACCTAGAGGCAAATGAAATGGCGAGATTTTTTGAATATGTGGATAGATAGCACACTGCGGCCAGTGCAGGCGTGGTGTGTTTATGGACGGTCCATCACAACAAACAACAACGTTGCGTAATGGCATAATAGTAAGACGACTCACAAAAACTCCAAGCTTACCGTCGAATCCCTTACTTACAAGTTATTCTCTTTGTTTTTTAATCTAATATTATCTTAGATTTCGCCCTTTTTCCTTGGAGGGGAAGGGGGGTGGCACTCGTCTGGACCCGATGGTTCACAAACTTGACCCGCTTAGTAGGTCCTTGTGGTGTGAACCGGTAATGCGGGTTATTCAGTTTACGAATAATTCTCGGCCTAATGATCATCTTGGGAGGAAATTATAAGAATTCAAAATTTATAGCAGTTAATGCTTTTTTAATGTGGCCAATAAGAAGTAAATAAAATATACTGAGATAATGATAAATAAATAAAATACAAATATTAAAATAACAGGAATGAAATATGTCCATCAATTATTCAATCAAAAGCTGAACTACGATAAAATATATCAACTGTTGATGAGCAATATCATTTAATTTCAATTCACATAAATAAATAATCAAAATAAATAAATATTTCACTTACATCTGGACAAGGTCCACTCATTACATTACTATACTAACATAAATGCTATGTGTGTGTGTATTTACAAATTTTCATTTATAAATTCTCTGTTCTATCTGATAACGGTCTGCAAATAAAATTTCTTCGTTACACAAAATAAATAGGGAGGTTGGGAGGGTTTTTTGTCTGAGAAACAAATACCATGACCCAACCAGAACAAACCAAATTAACCACTGAATGAAACTGTTCACTGCAGTTATTCGGATGGGGGAGTGAGTAGAGTTCAAATGAAGGTTGTTATTGACGACCAGGAGAGAATTTCTCCCTGCTCGATGACCATTAATTATTTTGAAGTCAAAATAAACCAATCTAAGCGGGCACAACTTCGACCCCATTGTAATAAGTTTTTTTTATTTCCAAGTCCAAATATCTTTGTGAAAACAAATAATGGGGGATACGAACTAAAAAAAATACATTTTTAAATAAGGGCCGTTCTGTCCAAAAATGTGGGCCGTTCCGTCTCGAATTATGGGTCGTTCCGTCTCAAAATCTTGTCTGTTTTGACCAAAATCAATCTGGGCCGTTTAGTCCATGGGCCATTTCGTCCTGTGACCTTAGCCACGACTTTCAGCTCAGACGGATTGGCAGGTGAAACAACAGTTTTTTAAAACACCCAAACACCCGGGGCAGTAGACCCCTTACCCCCCCCCCCCCCCCCTTCTCTGTGCCAGTGCCTGTTTGCTTCGTGGACGATTTGTTCGTGGCGAATTGGACAAAAAACAGGGACGAAGCATTCACGGTATTTCCGTCTGATAACCTTTCATTCCAATTATCAACATCCGGATCACGTGGTACGTTTTCGCGCCGTTTTGGAAACTGTGAAAAGTGAAAAGAGAAAGGAAGGAAGAATTGGTGGCATTTCCAAATAACAACAAATAACAATGGCCCCAAGAGATTATGCTGCAGAGAAGGGTTCGGGGATTTAGTTATTATTATTTTTTTTTACATCGCATGATGGGGCGGGTTGTCCCGTTCCCTCACGTTTTATTGCAGAAACGTGAATGAATTGGAATGCGTTGAACCGGTTGATGGTATTGTCTCGTGCTCATTTCAGTATTCAACAGGTGGGGCACAAGTTCTTATCTAGCCATAATTGCCATTCGGGCCATATTTTGGTGTTCAAAACGGCCTTTCTTCATATCACTTTTGTTGTGCAAACAATCGCATCAAATCGCAAAGATCAAACTATTTCAACATTTATTAACAATAAAATTAGAAATACAGCAATAAGGCTGGTCTTAAACACAGTTACTGGAAGTTGTGGCTACAACCACTTTTTTCACTGAGAACAATGAAAGCACTATGGCAGTCCTGACCCCTAGTCTTTGTAAGACTGTGACCCGGGGCCCTCACAGTCTTTGAGCAACCCGTTCAAATTTCATCTGACTAAAACTGAAAGAAACTGGCCGCATTTGGGTCGACTCAGTTCACGCTTCATATCGAAGACAAAAATCACATAATCAACATTCTACTTGTCAGCCTCAGCCCAAATATAATTTATTTACGTGTCTGCATCA
Organism: Pictodentalium vernedei; assembly: GCA_031216915.1. NCBI lineage: Eukaryota > Metazoa > Mollusca > Scaphopoda > Dentaliida > Dentaliidae > Pictodentalium > Pictodentalium vernedei. The sequence goes on from CM062290.1 coordinate 279,217,433, forward strand.
TTAAAGCAAACACAGCATCAAATTCAAGAAATGTTGAAAAATATCCGACTTCACCACGTTAAAAAACATGTTTCAAAGATAAAATTGTACTTCACATGCGCACAGTATCATTGCGCATGTGTAGTACAATTTGTTTATCTTTGAAACATATGTTTCAAATGGGTTGGGAGCGGCGAGGCTTGTTGTAGGCACATATTATTCAGACAAAGCACTTGGCCGATGAAGATATTAGTGCTGCCACGGTTAAGACTTTTTTCTGACCGGTTAACCAGCATGTTTGACCGTGGTTAACCGCATTTAAGGTAACTATATTTGTAGTGTGTTCTTGCTTCAAATGTAACTATTCTATCGGGCCAGCCAATGTTATTTACATTGACCATAAATAATAATAAAGAAGTATTCTATTTAGTCGTTGTTGTTCAATCGCCCATGTGTTTACATCAGTGCGTGTTCCGGAAATCAACAGGTTTGTGGGGCCAGTATGGATGAAACCACAAAAAATACAAAATCATCAAAATAACAACGAAAAAATAAATAACACATTAAATGTTTGCCAGCAATACCTGGCAAAACGTAACTGGCAACTAATTCTTTTTGACTGCATATATTTAAAACTAGGGGTGCGACTTATACATGGGCTTTAGGCAAAAGGGAGGAATTCCAAGTGTGAGTTTGGGGTGCGACTTATACACGGGGGCGACTTATACACAGACATATACGGTGAGTATAGTGAATGTAAGGTTAACCGGTTAAAACATTTTCTTGACCGGTCAAAGTTTTAACCACAGGTTAACCGGTTATCCGGATAACCGCGGCAGCACTAGAAGATATCTCGGGGTCTCGACAAGCAATCTTTCCCGGAGACATTTTTTTTAAAAAAAGAAAAGCCTTTCTAGAAAACCTACTGTGAGCATTTGTGTGTGCGTTTGGGAGTCGGTGGGGAGGCAAGGGCAGTGATGCTTTTCTGGGAACGCCGTTCCCCTTCACCCCTTCTACTTGCTGCTGCAAACATTCTTCCTCCTTGTTTGCCAAACTTGAACTGGCTGCATCAAAAATTACTTGCTACTTGCATGATGAGTGAAACGTAAAATTAGAAGCTGGTGAATAGGGGGGGGGGGGGTGGAGGGAGCTTGTAGGCGCAGACTTTCAGATGCGGCGTTTGGATCAACAGCCCTCTGCCTTATTAAAGGCCCTCGACTCTCGGGCCGGTAATAAACCCTCAGACTTTTATTCATTCCTCTCGGGCCGGTAATAAACCGTGAGACCCTCCAAACTCATGATATTGGTATATTATTGGAATATATCTTCAGAATCTGTAGTTTGTTATCTTGGCTGCTTGCAGTTACTCTCTTTCTTGCCTCTAGATTCATGGATAAGCCTATTGTGAATTTTTCCCAGTTAAAACAAAAATTATACACATCTGGCCAAACCATGGTTGGACCAGGGTTTTCCAGGCCCCTGTCTGTGGGAACTCCAGGAAGTAAAGCAGTGCCTATTCACTGTGGTAAAGAGGCTCTGTTTTACTGGTAAAATAGGACCCAGTCACCAATTCTTGGGAGGTGTAAACCCTCTCTAAAAATGGGCAACATGGCTTATTAACGCTTGCCCCTGGTGTTGAGTTGATATTCATGTTGTGGGCATGATTAATGATTAGCCATTGTGCAAAAATATGTGACCTTAAACACCAATAAATAAATAAATTGTCTAGACCTCCCCTCCCTCTGGGCTGGGGGGGGGGGGGGGTCATATGCTTACGTCAGGGGAATGTTGGGGCGCCAACCCTAGATTGCGGCACATTTCCAAAGTCAAATAACCTGAGAGAACGAAATAAGCAACACTAATGAGGTGTATAAATGGGGGTAGGCCTAGACTTTATTATTTATTAGTCCCCTACCGGCATAGCCGGAGGGGACTATAGGTTTGCACTCCGTCCATCCGTCAGTCTGTCAGTCACACTTTAGTTTTCCAGAGTTTTTTTGGAAACGCTTCAACGGAATGATTTCATTTTTGGGTTTCCGGGGTGACGTCATGATTCGGTCGGTTGTGTAAATTTTATCTTGCCAAGTGTTTCTTTTTCTCATCAAGAGCAAGAATGCTGTACTAAAATCGCATAAATGGACATGGTGTCTTAAAAGACGCAGTGACCGATGAGTTGAAAAAATACCAGATTACTATTACAGGGTGGTTATAATTTTTATTTCTTCTCGCAAGTTTCCTGTTATCGTCCATATGTTTTAAAAAGAAAAACTCAGTTCACGAGCTGATTCCCATCACTTGAGTACAACTCATGAAACTGATTTGACAAACTTGCTCAGAAAAACATTTTGACTAAAATAATGAAAAATAATGACCGAATTCTGGGATTAAATTGAAGGACAATATTACGAGTTTAAATTCTGGGCTCATTAATAGGCTGTATAGGCACAGTGATGTTGAATCAGCATACCACAGAAATGGATTTATCTGGGGAAGGTTAAAAGGTGGAAAAAAATTGAAATTTGACATTTATGATGATATCGACATTACAATAAGAAACACAAAATAAACCAAACTTAAAAAAACAGAAAAAACAAACAAAACCAATGGATATATATATTTTTATATTGGAATTTTTTTTATCCACGAAAAAGACTCACTTGACAAAAACAACTCCAATTTATATATTAAGCTTTAAAAATTCCCAGATTGAAAAAACGCATTTATTTTACCCCCCCACCCCCCACCCCCCCACCAACCACCTTATATATTTTGACTGCTGAAAAACAATGTAAGTGAACTGCCATTAGGTGCTCATATTGACGGCTGGATTATCTACATTGGTCATAACTTGCTCGTCAACTTTGCTTTGTTGCAAATTATTGTGGGCACTCTCCAATAATTTGTAATAACATAACATTGCACTGAACAAATGATATCTGTTATTTTGACCGTTCATAAAACAATCTAAGTTGCATTGGTTGCTTGCAATAACCGGTTGAAGGCTGGATTATCTACACTGGTCATAACTTGCTCATCAACTTTGCTTTGTTACAAATTATTGGAGAGTGCCTGTGGGCACGCTCCAATAACTTGTAACAGCGCAATTCTGTATTAAACAAATGATATTTGGTATTTTGACTGTTGATAAATCAACAAAAGTAAGTTGGCATCGGCTGCTGACACTGACTAGTTGATGGATGGATTATCTAGATTGGCCATAATTTGCTCATCAACTTTGCTGTGTTGCAAATTGCTTGCGGGCACTCTCCACTGATTTCTAATGGCGCAATTTTACATTGAGCTAATGATATTTCCTACTTGACTTTTAATAAAACGTACATTAGTTGGCATCGGCTGTTGATATTGAGTGGTTGACGGCTGGACTGCTTACACTGGTCATAATTTGCTCATCAACTTCGCTTTGTTGCAAGTTGGTGGAGTGTGCTTGCGGGCACTCTCCAATAGTTTGTAATAGCGTGGTTTTGTATTGAACAAATGCGATTTGTTATTTTGACTGTTGATAAAACACCACAAGTTCGCATTGAGTGCTGACATTTGTAATAATGCAGTTCCACACTGAACAAATGAAATTTGTTATGTTGACTTTGACTGTGGATAAAAATACATTAGTAAGTTGGCATCAGCTGCAGACATTGGCTGGTTGATGGCTGGATTATCTACATTGGTCATAACTTGCTCATCAACATTGCTTTGTTACAAATTGGTGGAGGGTGCTTGTGGACACTCTCCGATAGTTTGCAATAGCGCAATTCTGCACTGAACAAATGCTATTTTTATTCTTTTTTTTCATCCGTTGATAAAACGACATACATAAGTTAGCATCGGCTGTTGAATTAGTTGGTTAACTGCTGGACTATCAACATTGGCTATAATTTTCTTATCAACTTTGCTTTGTTATAGATTGTTGGAGAGTGCTTGCGGGCACTCTCCAGTGGTTCTTAATAACGCAATTCTGCATTGAACAAATTATTTTTGACACGGTGACTGTTGATAAAACAACATAAGTTGGCATAACAATTTAAATTGGCATCGGCTGTTGACATTGACTGTTTGATGGATGGATTATCTACACTGGTCATAACTTGCTCACTAACTGTGCTTTGTTACATATTGTTTGGGATTGCTTGCGGGCTTTCTCCAATAGTTTGTAATAATGAAATTCTGCATAAAACAAATGATATCTTTTATTTTGTCCTAATGCGAAACATGAGCTAAAGAATTAGTGACCTCAGTATGGTATCCATATTTGATAACTGCTTTTGGCACTCGGCCTGTTAGTGGCTGCTTAGCCCTATGTGTGGTAGGTGTATGTTTTGTCCAAACTATCTGTGCCATCGCACAATCGTCACCAAAGGCACTGCACTTTTAATAGTGATTTGGACCCAGGTCAGTTACGTTACACCTCTGCAATAGTAGCGGTAAGTATTGGTCACTCATTTCATGAACAGTTGATCACCAGATTGTGATAGAGGTGACACTTTGTAATTTACAACTTTTTTTTTTATTGAAGTTACTCCAGTGAATTTCGATAAAGCCAGTTTGTATTTTTTCCCACATTGTTGCAAACAAGCAATCGTTAACTCTGAAAATATTTTAGAGTTTTATTTTGTTGTTTTGGATTTTGTTGTTTTTCCAGTTATCTCAGATTCTTAACATTGTTATAATAACCTTTCGTCGGTCATAACCTGCTCATCAGCTTTGCCCTTTTGCGCATTTCCGAAGAGTGCTTGCGGAGACTCTCCAGCGATTTGTAATGGCGCAGATTTGCACTGAGCAATTGCTACCCGTTTTTGTTCTGTTGATAAAACAACATAATAAGCTGGCACTGGCTGTTGACATTGACTGATTAACGGCTGGATCATCTACACTGGTCATAATTTGCTCATCAACCTTGCTTTGTTGCGAACTGTTGGAGAGTGCTTGTGGGCACTCTCCAATAGTTTGCAATAATGTAATTCTGCATTGATCAAATGATATTTGATATGGTGACTGTTGATGGAACAGCACAAGTTGGCATAACAACACAAGTTGGCATCGGTTGTTGATATTGACTGGCTGGCGGCTGGATCATCTGCACTGGTCATAACTTGTTCATCAGCTGTGATTTGTTGCGAATTGTTGGGGGGTGCTCGCGTGCACTTTCCAAAAGTTCGTAATAACGAATTTTCGTACTAAACAAACAGTGTTTTTTATTTTTTGTCTTAATAGGATACTTGAGCTAAGGAAGTTTTGACTTTAGCATGGTACCCTCATTTTGACGTTTGCTTTCGGGCTCCCTCCAGCAGTTTGCGACTGAACAAGTGATATGTTGGGTTGAATGTGAATGATACAACATACGTGAGAGTTGGGCAAGTAAAGATAGCTTTTTATCCACCATGACTGTTACAAGCAACGCATGTACATTCTGTTGGGGTTGAGAAAAGGAAACACTTGAGTAATCATCGACTCACAACATCAATGTTATTGTTTTCATTAATTGTTTGTGTTAATAGAAAAAAATTCAGATTTATAGGTCTTTCCATAAATTGTTTTGTACAGAAAAGTAAGTTTAGAAAAGAAATGATGAATGATTCACAACACTGCAGCTGCACATCTACTTTTAAAGTTACCCTTAATTTAATCCCGAATGGCTAGCATAATAATAGGAAGCATGAACTGTCGTGGCTTATCTTCCGATTCTTATAAACGACGAGATATTTTTTCGCGGTGCAGGGATAAATTCGACATAACTTTCCTGGTGGATACGCATTCGAGTAAAAAAGTGGAAAATTGTTGGAGGAGTGAGTGGGGTTACGAGGCTTTCTTTTGTTCTTACTCAAGTTCAAGCAGGGGCGTTGCTATACTTTTCAAAAACACTTTTGGATTCACCATTCACAAAAGTACTTTAGACGAGAATGGAAATTTTATAATTCTGGACGTTACCATCAAGGATCGAAGATTAACTCTGTCTGTTGTCTATGGTCCTAATGATGATAGACCACAATTTTACGATGAATTATTTTCTAAAATCGAAAGCATGGGTAATGATTCGATAATAATAGGTGGGGATTGGAACGTCCCACAAGATTATGAAAAAGATACAATAAAATATAGGCAAAAAAAACAACCAAAAAGCAAATAAAAAAATATTGAACTCGATGGAAAAATTGGACTTATTTGATGTTTGGCATTTAGAAAATGCAGAAGGAAGACGTTATACTTGGAGGGGCCCTGAAAATAAAATGGCTAGATTAGACTATTTTTTATTATCGTCAGTCTTACAACTCATTTTTCAAAGTGGAGAAATTCACACTAGATATCGGTCCGACCATAACCCAGTAAGCATAAAACTATCGTTTGATAATCAGTTCAGGGGAAAGGGTATTTGGAAGTTTAATAATAGCCTACTTGGTGACCCGGACTATGTAGGTATTATTAAACAAGTCATAGCCGAAACGATAAACCAAAAAACAAATGATAACACGGAAAGTTTTAGTATTAATGATCAGCTCCTTTGGGAAACACTAAAAGTTATGATTAGAGGAAAAAGTATAGCATACGCCTCTTCTGTGAAGCGTGAATTGGACAAAAGGCAACAAGAAGTAGAAGATCATCTAAGAATTCTAAATACGAAACTGGACGGGGGGATGAGTCAGTGTTAGAAGAAATGAGATCACTTGAAAACGAACTTAAAACCCTTAGGGATAAAAAGCTTCAGGGAATAATAATAAGAGCAAAATCAAAATGGAAAATAGAGGGGGAAAAACCAACCAAGTATTTCTGCAACTTAGAGAAAAGACATTATACGGAAAAAACTATACCCAGGTTAGTAAAGGATGATGGGTCGGAAATTACTGATATACGCGAGATTCTAAGGGAGCAGAAATACTTATATGAAAAACTATATTCTTCAAAACTACCAAATAATCAGCCTCCTGATACGGTTGAAAGTTTTTTTGACAAAAGCAATCCGTTTCTTACCTTTTTAAGCGATGACGAAAATAAATCCCTTGAAGGGCAATTAACTCCTTCGGAATGTCTAAACGCCCTAAAAGCAATGCAAAACAACAAAACACCCGGTTCCGACGGCTTCACTGCCGAATTCTATAAATTTTTTTGGAAAGACATTGGTACTTACCTAATTAATTCTCTGAATTGTGGCTACGAATTGGAACAACTCTCAATTACACAGAAACTCGGGATTATTACTTGTATACCAAAACAAAACAAACCAAAACAATACATAAAAAACTGGCGCCCCATATCCCTAATTAACGTAGATACAAAAATAGGATCAGCAGCAATTGCTAACAGAGTAAAAACAGTTCTTCCCAATTTAATTTCAGACACCCAGCTAGGTTTTATGAAGGGTCGTTACATTGGGGAGTGTACTAGATTAACTTTCGATTTAATTGCAAAATGTGAAAAATTAGATATTCCAGGTATCCTAGTTCTCATAAATTTTGAAAAGGCTTTCGATTCTCTTGAATGGAGTTTTATCCAAAAGACGATGGAATTTTTAAATTTTGGACCCTCTATGATAAGGTGGTTTCAAACCTTCTACAGCAACATCTCCAGTTGCATACTAAATAATGCCCATTGTTCTGAAAGATTTAATATTGAACGAGGCGTAAGGCAAGGTGATCCTTTATCACCGTATCTCTTTATTCTTAGTGTAGAAATTCTGAGCGCGTCCTTAAAATTTAATCCCAATATAAATGGAATAAAGATTAAAAATTCGGAATATCTAATTAGTCAATACGCCGATGACTCCTCTCTGTATTTAAGTGACGATGGATACTCTTTAGATACTGCCCTGAATATGATTAAACAATTCTCACTAATCTCTGGCTTAAAGGTTAATTTTGACAAAACGGAAGTTATATGGATCGGCTCAAAGCGGGGTTGTGGTGAAACACTTCCAACAAGCGAACGAGTTGTTTGGAATCATTCCAGATCATTCAAAATTCTTGGAATTGAATTTAATCTGTTTAGTGACAATTATATTCTAAACAATTATACAAATAAAATCCAGAAAATTGAAAAATTATTAAGTGACTGGTCATTTCGTAATTTAACATTAATCGGAAAAAATACCGTTATAAAAACTTTGGCTTTACCATTCTAACACACTGTTTTATGGTTTTACCAAACCCGCCGATAAGAGTTATTTAAGAAAATTCAAACAGTTTTTTATAATTTCTTGTCAGGAAAAGTCGAAAAAATTAAACGTACAACAATGATTGGCCTTTTTGAAAATGGTGGAATTAAATTTCCACATGTTGAAACTTTTAGTCGTTCTTTAAAAATGATTTGGATTAAGAAATTATTGGACTCTTCCTCGTTGGCTCCATGGAAAACTCTCGTAATCGACGAACTAGAATTGTTCGGAACTTATAAACTTTGGTATCTACACGAAGAAGGTTTAAAAGTGGTTGGGAAATATGTGAATGTTATTCTGGAAGGATGTTCTTCTGGCCTGGGCTCTCCTGGACAAAAAGAGCACCACAACCCCCTCAGAAATACTGGGTGAAACTATTTTCCTAAATAATCAAATAAAAGTTAACGGACAACTTTTTTTCAATAAAATTTGGTGTAATAAAGGCATTTACTTCGTAAATGACCTAGTTTCTGAAAACAATGGCCTCCTAACCTTCGCTGACTTCTCCAACAAGTATAACATCAACACCCCATTCACAGTTTTTCAGGGTATTATAAATGCTTTACCTAAATCTTGGAAAAGTGCAACCAGATCCAATAAAAAGTTGCCCTTTATTCAGGACAAAAATATTGATATGTTAAAATCTACTAATAAAGTCTCTCGGGCTTTGTATTTTAAATTTTTAGAACTCCACACTACACCTCCTATTAATGTACAGAACAAATGGAATGAGGTTTTAAAAACGGATTTGCACTCTAATGACTGGAATTTTATATATAAAATCCCATTCACAATCACGGACGACACATATTTACAAAGTTTGCATTTCAAAATTGTCCACCGAATTTTATACACGAATTCAAACTTTATAAATGCAAACTTTCTGAAACGGAACTGTGTACTTTTTGTTGTAATACAAAGGAGACAATACTTCACTTGTTTTTCGAATGTTCGGTTGTGAAAACAGTTCTTCTGAACTTTTTAGAACATTTAAGGAACAAGTGCGATATTGAGTTTCCTTTAACCCCAGAATATGTTATTCTAGGCCACACAAATATTCATGCCGCTTCCAATAACATAACAGACTTCTACATGCTTATCTTCAGAAAGTTTATTTATTCCTGCAAAGTGAAAAATATTTTACTAACCTATACCAGTTTTACTGAACAATTAAGAAATTACAGAAATCTAGAACTCATATCCAGATATTCGTATTCGAATAAGCGCATCAAAGAGATAAACTTAAGGTGGGATACAATCATTTCTCTATTAACTGGCTAACACCATTCTCATCTTGCTTATACTGTTTCTGTCACAAAAATGCAGTGGCATTGTAGATTGCGATCGGTGCTATAACATCACGACATATAACGTATCTGTTACTTGTCCTGACGTTACACTGTTTGGAGAAGTGCTATGAGTTACTTGGGTTGAGTCATTTCAAATCTTCACCTAGCACAATATTTTGAAAATGTGATGTTCCCTGCTCAAAAATGACAAACTTTCTAAAAACATCCCCTCTAACCCACAACTTCTGCTCCCTCGCTCGAAGGAACTCGACAAGCTCGTTCTAGTGCGGGGTCGAGGGATGTGGTTTGGGGGAGGAAGATTGAAAAGTAATGAACGTTTAGAGTGATTTTTGTTTTTATTCAGTTTTAGCCATTACTCTGTATATACTAAGGTGTTTCTGGTAATTTTCAAGTTCCCTTTATTTTGGTTAAGCAATTAGGTGAAAAGTATGTGCTTGATGCGCATGTAGGACTAGACTCTGATAAACACGCACGGCAGCTCTACATCATTTGTCATCACCTCTTCACTTTTGTGCAGCTACGAATGGAAACTCATGTCACAGTGAAAAATAAGATATTTTGCTATTTTATGTTATGTATTGTTACTAATTGTAAAATTAGTTTATAGAAAATGTTTTTGCTTGTAAAGAAGTACCTAAGATCTGAATAAAAAAAAAAAAAAAAAAAATGATTTCATTATTGGTAAACTACTATAGAACGATGACTTACAGATCAAGTTTGAGTTTCATGCTGATTGCATTATTCTTGTGCGAGTTACGGCCCTTGGAAATATCGGAAAAGGCACCAAAATATCAGTTTTCCGGAGTTTTTTGGAAACGCTTCAACGGAATGATTTCATTTTTGGTAAACTACTATAGAACGATGACTTACACAGATCAAGTTTGAATTTCATGCTCATTGCATTATTCTTGTGTGAGTTATTGCCCTTGGAAATATGGAAAAGCGCCAAAATATCAGTTTTCTGGACTTTTTTTGGAAGCGCTTCAACGGAATGATTTCATTTTTGGTAACCTACTATAGAACGACGACTTACAGATCAAGCTTGAGTTTCATGCTGATTGCCTTATTCTTGTGTGAGTTATGGCCCTTGGAAATATGGAAATGCGCCAAAATATCAAGTTTTCCGGACTTTTTCTGGAAACGATTCAACAGAATTTCATTTTTGGTAACCTACTATAGAACGATGACTTACAGATCAAGTTTCATTTGCACTCTGTCCATCCGTCAGTCTGTCGGTCATACTTTAGTTTTCCGAACTTTTTTTGGAAATGCTTCAACCGAATGATTTCATTCTTGGTAACCTACCATAGAACAATGACCTACAGTTAAAGTTTGAGTTTCATGCCGATTGCATTATTCTTGTGTGAGTTGTGGCCCTTGGAAATATGGAAAAGTGCCAAAATATCAGTTTTCTGGACTTTTTTTTTGGAGATGCTTCAACGGAATTCATGCTGATCACATATAGGTTATAACATTTGTATAATTATTAATGCTCATTAGTCCGGTAGGGGACATTGTATTGCTTCAGCGATACGTGCATACTTGTTTAATTTTTTCCTTTGAACTAACCGTAACAATAGCTGCACACTTTCCGAACACGCAGATACTGCTGCAGACATGTCCAACTTCTAAGTACTTCCTTTTTCTTATCATAAATAGCATAAAACATACGACTGCAGTCTAAAAATTCACCGACTATCACTGTGAAGCAGATGACAAGAACTTGATCCGTTTCAGTATTCCGCTATCATTTTTAGACGGTATTTTTAGACATTAGAAACGTTAACGTCATCATTGTTGTTTCAATGGCGTCGAGTTGCGGGCAAAAAAGTAGAACAGAGAGTTTTCTTATCAAATAAAGAAGCCACAGTATGATGATTTGATTATTAATGTATGATAAACATGAAGTTAAATACCTTGTGGGTAGCTGTACAAGAAAACTGTTGATGAATCTTTGTTTAATGAACGAATTCACAAATGAACTGGGAAGGGGTATCGGTCAGGGCAAAATAGGCTTTCATTACTTGTCTATTATTATATAGACTACTGTATGTGTAACACACGGTTAGGACTAACGTGGTGCTTTCATTGGTATTGAAAAAAGTGGTTGCAGCCACAACTTCCAGTAACTGTGGTATTAAAATACCTTTCTTTGCCTATTCCCAACCCAATTGTAGAAATGTGGGTAGGTGGGTGGGGAAATATTTTTTTTATTTAATGTGCTATATAAGTAATAGAATTTTGTTTATTTTGAAATTCCCATCGCTGATATTCCTTAAGGGGCTATATAAGTAATGGAATTTTGTTTATTTTGAAATTCTCACTTCTCATATTCCTTAAATTCAGATTGAATATACACAAATTATACATCAAAATGAAGGTTGGGATGTATAGAACACGACACACATATGTAATCAACTCATAGAGTTGACAGCAGGCGCCACTGGTTCCTGGAGGTCTGCTATCACATTCGTACCAGAACTGATAATAAAATAATATTTCTCAAGAACAACTTGTGGCCGAATGTGCTTCAGATATTCAATAACAAAGCTAGGCAATCAAAACACTTTCGAGTGCACCGACAGGACTCCATTTTGGAAAAGGACAATACTCTCCATTTTGTATTGAAGATGGTTTCTATGCTCGACAGACATGCGCAAGTCACTCGATACCACGAATTGCCATCGAAAAACAAAATCGTAATTCTAAGAAATTTCAATAGGTATCATGATACCTTGCATTGAATATGGCGACTATGCAATCTCTCTCTAATAACTGTATACTGTATGAAGGCGATCTTTTTCATTATTTGATTGTAGATGGCGTTGTTTTTACATGCTTTTTCCATCCGATGACGTTGACCGGAAATCGAAAGTATACTCATACGAAAACGAAAGCAAAGACTAATTTTCCCCTATGCAGCTCTGTCGCCGTGTTTTGAAGAATTTTGATCCCCTAGCTTTGTTCTTGGATATGTAAAGCACATTTGGCCACAAGTTGTTTTCGTGAAATATTATTAAATTATCAGTTCTGGTGCGAATATGGCAGCAGACTTCCAGGAACCAGTGTTGCCTACAGTCGACTCTATGAGTTGATTACACGTGTTTCGTGTTCTATACATCCCAACCTTCATTTTGATGGACATTTTCTGTATATTTAATTTGAATTGAAGGAATATCAGAGGTGTGAATTTTCAAAATAAACAAAATTTCATTACGTATATAGGTCCTTAAATACAATCGTTTGTCCGGAATACATGACAAGTCGGACCACTATTGAGACTATTGAAAAAGGACAAGTTGGCCCAAGTAAAAGAAAAGTCGAACCAGAGTAAAGAGAGATTGGACAAAAAGTAAAGAGGCCACTACAATTATTGATTATTTGTATGTTATTGTGAGAGTGGAAAAAAACCCACCAAGTCCTCTGATGCTGATTTCGAATAATTCAGAAATAAATCAGTATCTGATTAATCGTAACAACTGAAAAACACCTACAAGTTTTTAAAAGAAGGCAATAAAAACAAACATGTCACTTTTGAGATCTTCGGCAAGGTTTAAAGGAATACAGTATAAACACTCACGTTATTGTTAAGTAGTGTCAATCATTGCTCATCACTTTGTGAAAACATACTAAGTCACAGCTGTTATATATGTTTTCACAACACAGCATATAAGGAGAAGCATTTCTTGTTCAGCATCATTTCCACCATGGAAGATAACGCATGCTTAGCAGGGTCCGACACAAGCCGTAACCTATAGGTTAGGTTATGGGGGAGGTAACGTGTTTCTATAAACTCGAGACCTATTATTAGGTAACGAGAGGAAACTGATTACCTTAATAATCTACCTTATATATACACTACAGAAACCTACAGGTTACAGTATGCTAGGCACACCGTAACCTATTTTAAGGTTATGGTGTATGAAGCTTATATCAGTCCCTGCTTAGAGTGTGTGCAAATGTCATCAAGAAAGAAAATCATCATTTGATCTTCGCCACTGATAAACAACTTGAGTATCTTCAGAAAGCAAAGTGCTGGTACAGCGATGGGACCTTTAAAATCATCAAGAAACCATTTTATCAATTACTTTCTGTCCACGCATTCTTGAGAGCTGGTGAAGACACTGAACCGGTTCCATTGGCATTCATCATTATGTCTGGCAAGAGTAAGAAGGACTATAAAAAAGGTGCGTTAAATATTCATATTTACATATCATAAAGTTTAATGTCAAAATATGTTCCAACAGACAACTGCTACTATATTTTATCAATTATATTTGTTCCATAATAATAAGAATACTTTGGCGAGTCGCTTATAATTATATATAATTAGCAAACACTGTTGAAGCAAATACTTACATGTGTTAATTAAGTTATACAATAATGATGTTGCAGATAAAATTATTTTGGAAATATTTCTCAAGTACAATTGAATCCACCTGCTTTTGACCTGTTAATTGTAGAATAAACTCCTGTTTAATCATTTAATGATTTAATTAACATTTAATCTGTAATATCTTGTTTGACAGAGCTCCATGGGGTTTATCAAACAAAATATAAGAATGAATGCTCACTTTAACCATTCAATTCCATTGTATTATTATACCACCCACTTGAAAAGTGGGCGGTATATAGCATTCATGGTGTCCGTACTTCCGTACTTACGTACGTCCGTACTTCCGTACGTCCGTGACGCTTTGGGGGTACACATCTGCTATCCGCTACTCCTCTTAAACCAGTGGGTGGATTTCATTGAAACTTACAGGCATTCTTTTCTATACATTATAGATGTGCACCTCCTATTTTGCTTTCAGGTATTTTTAGCTCACCTGACTTTCAGTCAGGAGAGCTATAGTGATCACTCACCGTCCGTCGTCTGGCGTCCGTCGTCCGTGAACATGGTGTTTGCGTCTTCTCCTCCCAAACCGCTGAACCAATTTAATTGATATTTGAGATAATAGTTTGTTATGACATCGCAATTTGATTTTGTTCAAATCAAGTTGCCCCGCCCGTGGGTAGGGCCACACCCCAAAAATGAGCTGAAATCTTAAAAAATCTTCTTCTCATGAACCAGCAGTAGCAGAGACCTGATATTTGGTGTGCAGCTTCCTTTTGAGGTGTAGACTCAGATTTGTTCAAGAGAAGTTTGTGGGGCTATACTTGGCGTCGTTATGGGAGGGGCAAAATTTTTGGCCCCGCCCGAAATTTCTATTTTCCAAACCGAGAGGCTGATTTGAACCAAATTTTATGTGAGGGCTTATTGGGTCATAAGTACCTAATTTATGCTGATTTTTTTTTTCCTGTAGCCCCATGGGAACCGCAGGAGCTAAAAATAGAAAAAAATTAAAACGCCCATATCTCCAAAACTGCACGGCACCGAGAATTTTTATTTGGTGTGAAGCTTCCTTAGGACCAACAGAAAGAACTGGTAAAAAAAAATTGCCATCGGTTTTATCATAGGGTACAGTTTCGGGACTTTGAAAAAGTGCTGAGTCAGCACTTTTTAACACTGTAGGCAATGGGAAAAACATTAAAAAATCTTCTCCAGATCCAGCAGGCAGATTCTTTTGATATTTGGTATGCAACATTGGAGGGTGGATCTGATTCAAGTTTGTTCAAATCGGCCCCCTGGGTTCATATTTGGGCTCAGTATAGGAGCCCGATTTCGAACTTAGTGCATTTCAGGCAAATTTCTTAAAAAATCTTCTTCTCCAGATGCAGCAGGCAGAATCTTTTGATATTTGGTATGCAACATTGTGGGGTGGATCTGATTCAAGTTTGTTCAAATTGGCCCCCTGGGTTTATATTTGGGCTCAGTATAGGAGCCCAAATTTGAACTTACTGCATTTCAGGTAAATTTCTTTGAAAATCTTCTTCTCCAGATCCAGCAGGCAGAATCTTTTGATATTTGGTATGCAACATTGTGGGGTGGATCTGATTCAAGTTTGTTCAAATCGGCCCCTTGGGTTTATATTTGGGCTCAGTATAGGAGTCCAAATATGAACTTAGTGCATTTCAGGCAAATTTCTTTGAAAATCTTCTTCTCAAGATCCAGCAGGCAGAATCTTTTGATATTGGGTATGCAACATTGTGGGGTGGATCTGATTCAAGTTTGTTCAAATTGGCTCCCTGGGTTTATATTTGGGCTCAGTATAGGAGCCCAAATTTGAACTTAGTGCTTTTCAGGCAAATTTCTTAAAAAATCTTCTTCTCCAGATCCAGCAGGCAGAATCTTTTGATATTTGGTATGCAACATTGTGGGGTGGATCTGATTCTATTTTGTTCAAATCGGCTCCCTAGATTCATATTTGGGCTCACTATAGAAGCTCGAATTTGAACTTAGTGCATTTCAGGCAAATTTCTTCAAAAATCTTCTCCAGATCCTGCAGGCAGAATCTTTTGATATTTGGTATGCAACATTGTGGGGTGGATCTGATTCCAGTTTGTTCAAATCAGCCACCTGGATTCATATTTGGGCTCACGATAGAAGCCCAAATTCGAACTTAGTGCATTTCAGGCAAATTTCTTTGAAAATCTTCTTCTCAAGATCCAGCAGGCAGAATCTTGTGATATTTGGTATGCAGCATCCTTAGGGGGGTGAGATTCAAGTTTGTTCAAGCCATGTCCCTAGGTCCATATTTGGGCTCACTGTGGGAGCTTGAATTGTAACTTTGTTCGAAATGAGGAATTTTCTTAAAAAATCATCTTCTTCAGATCCAGCAGTCCGAATGGTTTGATATGTGGTGAGTAGCATCCTTGGGGGGAGGGGGGGATTCAAGTGTGTTAAAGCCAAGTCCATGGGTCCATATGTGGGCTCCCTGTGGGAGCCCAAATTATAACTTAGTCAATATGAGGAATTTTTCTTTAAAAATCTTCTTCTTCAGATTCAGCAGTTGGAATGTTTTGATATTTGGCATGGAGCAACCTTGGGGGCTGAGATTCAAGTTTGTTCAAGCCAAGTGGTTCATATTTAGGCTCACTATGGGAGCCTGAATGACAACTTAGTTCAAAATGAGGAATTTTCTTTAAAAATCTTTAGATCCAGCAGATGAATGCTTTTGATATTTTTTATGCAGCATCCTTAGGGGGGTAAGATTCAAGTTTGTTCAAGCCATGTCCCTAGGTCCATATTTGGGCTGATTGTGGGAGCTCGAATTGTAACTTGGTTCAAAATGAGGAATTTTCTTTAAAAATCTTCTTCTTCAGATCCAGCAGTCGGAATGTTTTGATATTTGGTGTGCAGAATCCTTAGGGGTGTGAGATTCAGGTTTGTTAAAGCCAAGTCCCTGGGTTCATATATGGGCTCCCTGTGGGAGCCCGAATTATGACTTAGTTTAGTATGAGGAATATTCTTTAAAAATCTTTTTTTAGATCCACTGGTCAGAATATTTGGATATTTGGTTTCAGCTTTTCTTAGGAGGAGCAGATGCAACTTGTGGAAATCAATTCTCTGGGTTGATATTTAGGCTACCATGTCAGGTGAGCGCCCTCAGGCCCCCTGGGGCCTCTTGTTATTTTTTACTCTTTCCCAAAGGGCGAAATGAACTTAGCCAAATTGTTGTGATGCTTTAGGGGGGTACACTCCTGCTATCCGCTACTCCTCTTATACCAGTGGGTGAATTTTATTGAAACTCTCAGACATTCTTTTATATACATTATAGATGTGCACCTTCTATTCTGCTTTCAGGTATTTTTATTTTTTTTTTTTTTGGGGGGGGGGGGGGGGGGGGGGTTGTCAGTGTTTGTGCTCTCTACATTAAACACACTTTTACTGTTGTAAAATGTTTCTTGGTGGGAGTGGGTGGTATCATTTAGTGAGCAGTGCTCACAGTTTTTCTAGTTTAAAATTATGTTTATTTCCATTTTTTATTCCAGATAATGCAGGCTCTTCTTGAACTCCTTCCTTCAGAACCTAATGTTCAGTTTTTTGTGGTTGATTTTGAGTCCGGATTATGGAAAGCTCTGCGTAGTGTGTTTGACGATCCACAAATCCATGGATGTGCTTTTCATTGGGGACAAGCTGTGTGGCGAAAGGTACAATGTGAAGGACTTCAGAACTCTTACAATAGTCGGGACAGTGCATATAAATTCCCCCGTAAGGTACTGGCATTACCATTTCTGCCTGCTGAACACATACTCCCAAGTTTTGTAAAGTTACAGGAAAAGGCAACTCATGACAAATTTCAAGCAGCAGTGATGAACTACATCGAGGAAACGTGGATTAATAGTACTGTGTGGGTCACTGATTCTTGGAGTGTATTTGGAAAGTCTGTAAGAACCAACAATGGCGTTGAAGGTTGGCACAATAAAATGAACCAAAAAGCAAGAAAGGGGAATGTTCAGTTCTCTTTATTGTTGACATCATTGTATGAGGAAGCAAATAAGTTGCCATCACAAATCAATTTCATTTCTGGAGGAAAATTGAAAAGATATCGGAGGAAAAAGACTCGTTCCATCCAGGGAAAACTCTTCAGTCTGGGAAAGATATTCTGAAGGACAAATTAGTGCACACCATTTGCTGAAAAAGTGTGGTAGTTATGGACCAGGTTCTTAAATATGTCATTATTTTGTGTTAACACTTTATCTAATGTAATGGTTAAAACCAGCCAGTGCTATACACGAAAATTGGCGTTCAATTTTTAATTGTAACTTTTTTTTGCTTCCAAAATATATGATTATTCGTCCATAGGGCATGTCCATTTTAGCAGTTACGAATTTACGATTGTTTAATGAAACACTTGTTTTGATGTATAATTTATCTATTGACTTGTATAAGATCTGTATCGGTAAAACTTGATGTGCCAAGCCTTTGTAATTTATCTATTGAAGTTCTGTATCGGTAAAACTTGTTAAATGTATCATGCTTTTGTAATTTTAACTTGTATAGTTTCTGTTTTATGTATAACTGCCAACAAATGTGATAAATAAATATGATAGGATTTGAATAATGTTGGTTATCTATATCCCACAGCCCACCCTGCCTTTTACCGAGTGGTACGACATGTCCTTTTTTTGGTCCGAGTTGTCCTGAAAAGTGGCCTGACTTGTCCCTTTTTTTGGTCCGAGTTGTCTTTTGCCCTGGGGTGACCTGTCTTTTTTTGGTCCGAGTTTGTCTTTTTTTTTGGTCCAAGTTGTCTCAAAAGTGGTCCGACTTGTCTTTTGTCCTAGTTGTCTTGATACCGTTTGTCCTGTAACAGGTTTTGCCCGGTTACACAAATCTCATAAAAACAATTTAGTTTTATTAAAAAGGAAAACGTTATGAAGAAAAATAACAGCTGTTATTTGTTAATACATTTTTCATGTTTAAAAAAATATAGGTTTTAACATTACTCGAATTTAATGTTTGGCATTTTTATATGCCAGTTTTGAAAAAACAGGTCGTATTATGGTATACCGCTGTCCGTCTGTCTGTCCGTCCGTCCGGTCACACATCGTATGATAACTCAAGAACGCTTCGAGAGATTCGTGATTTTTGGGTAGGTGGTGTATATCGATGGAGGGAAGCTCCTTTTCGTTCAGTGTCGCCGTTTGATTAGTCATTCCAGAGTTATGGGATTTAATTACATAGAAAATTGTTGATTTTTTACATGTCGTACGATGACTCGATAACGTTTTGAGAGATATTCGTGATTTTTGGGTAGGTGGTGTATATCGATGGAGGGAAGCTCCCTTTCGTTTAGTGTGGCCGTTCGATTAGTCATTCCAGAGTTATGGGACTTTATTACTTCGAAAATTGTTGATTTTTAGCTCAACTTTGATGAAGTCAAATTTGAGCTATTGTCATGGCCTGTCGTCCGTCTGTCCGTCCATCAACAATTGGCTATGGCTCGGGCTAGAGATCGTATTTATGAACCAATCTTTACGAAACTTCTTGTGTACCTTTATTATGACCCTGGGATGGGAACGAGTGTTTTTAGGTGTGGTCCGAAATTCAAGATGGCTGCCAGCAGCCATTTTGTACCAATGATGCAAAAATCAGTTTTTTGTACAGAACTTCTGTATGAACATACTGATTTGAATAAAGTTTTGTATAAATGTTTAGTACCATGGGATACATCACATATAATACGGGTTTTTTTCTCGTGCGTAAATTATGCAAATTAGACTGACTTTGATTTATTTAGTGTTACTTTCAGAGCTGTAAGTGCCAAGCTGCTATGGCTCGGGCTAGAGGCCGTATTTATGAACCAATCTTTACGAAACTTCTTGGGTACCTTTGTTATGACCGTGGGATGAGAACGAGTGTTTTTGGGTGCAGTCCGAAATTCAAGATGGCTGCCAGCAGCCATTTTGTACCGACGATGCAGAAATTTTTTTTTTGTACAGAACTTCCATATGAAAGCTCTGATTTGAATAAATTTTTGTATGAATGTTTAGTAACATGGAATACATCACATATAGTACGGTTTTTTTTCTCGCGCAGAAATTATGCAAATTAGACTAACTTTGATGTTTTTTGGTGTTACTTTCAGCACTGTAAGTGCAAATGCCAATACGGCTTGGGCTAGAGTCCGTATTTATGAACCGATCTTTACGAAACTCCTTGGGTACCTTTGTTATCACCGTGGGATGAGAACGAGTGTTTTTGGGTCCAGTCCGAAATTCAAGATGGCCGATGACAGCCATTTTGTCAAAATTTGGTGCAATCAGATTTTTGCACAGAACTTCCAAATGAAAGCGCTGATTTGAATAATTTTTTGTGTGAATGTTTAGTACCATGGGATACATCACATATAATATGGGTTTTTTTCTTGTGCAGAAATTATGCAAATTAGATGAACTTTGATTTTTTCTGTGCTACTTACACACAGTAAGTGCACATGTCAATACGGCTCAGGCTAGAGTCTGTATTTATGAACCGATCTTCACAAAACTTTTTGGGTACCTTTGTTATCACCTTGGGACGAGAACGAGTGTTTCTGGTACCTTTGTTTTCACCTTGGGACAGGAATGAGTGTGTTTTGGGGTGCCTTTGTTATCACTGTGCTATGAGAACAAATATTTTGGGGTTCAGTCAGACCCACTCTGGGACTCAAAGATTTCTTTTCTAGTTTAGCATCTGACTGTCACCCACCTTTACAATACTTTACCTATACATTTGTTACAGGCAACGGTCAGTATTTATGTACAGACCGTTACAATACTTTATATGTACCTTTGTTATCAGGTCATTACCTAGATGTTTGTCATTGCTGTGTCACATACTATACAAGTACATGTCTTTGTCTTGACAAGTTGAGCTACAGTGTCATTGACACTTTCATTTACACGTACGATAACTCGAGAACGCTTCGAGAGATTTTCACGATTTTTTGGGTAGGTGGTTTATGTTGATGGAAGGAAGCTCCTTTTCGGTTGGTTATTCCAGAGTTATGGAACTTTATTACTTAGAAAATCGTTGATTTTTTCTTGAAGTTATGATCTCTATAGACATAAGATATATACATGGAATTCAAATAATTTTATTTCCAAATTATTGAACACAGTATGTTGTTGGTTATGATTATTGTACAAGAAAACCTGACAAGTACACATGTATACTCATATTGTGTGCTTCCCTCTTGTAATTAATAACGGGCGTATCATGCGCTCATGGCGCAGCTGTTTATTTTATAGATTCTCACTGGTGTCATTTCTGTGTCCTATTTTCGTTGCAAACAAAAAAATCGGAAAAAATATTTGCTGATGTGTGTCGGTGCCCTTGCATAAGATTCCGAAAAATGCAATGTACGTGTGTTTTGCCACAACACATGATGCCTGTAAGTACAAGAACTGGTGAAACTGGCAGTAGTATTTTTACATCAGAAATTGTGTGTTTGAAAAGGTAGCCTTTTTGACCGGTACCGAACCAAGTAAATTACACAATTCAGCTGTGCCAACGACGAGCTGCCCAGTTATCGCCTAGTTTTTCGTTACCTGATCGAACAATAGTTGCCAATGTGTTTTAAAATTGGCTGTTCTATGCTTTTGAGCCATTACATGAACAGTTTTGAGTTGAATAACTCAATTGTCGGATTTCTCCAAAAATCGAAAGAGAGTTTACAAAAAAGGAAAGAAAAAAAGTGTATTTCAGTTAAAAACCAACTTGAATTCCCCTTCTTTTTCAAAATATTCAGAGAATTTAAAAGAGGGAGGGAATATAGTATCTACCTTACCTTCTAGTACTAGGATCTTGTGTAACACCCCCTTTCCTTTGCAGGGGTGCATCAACGGGGATACATTTGGTAAGGGTGTCTCACTATGCAGCCCCTCCCCAACTTTGATATTCCGGTTTAAAAAATCGGGTATTTTGTGGTGTATTATCCAGTAACGCCAAGGTGGTTGTGTGTGGGGGGGGGGGGGGGGGTGAAGGGTGGGGGAGGGGGGCCTTGGCCCTGATTCGGATGGGACTCTGGGACTTTTGATGTTTTTTTTTTAATTTAAAAATGTATTTTTGATGTTTTAAAATTTAAAAGTGTAAGTAGACCTGTCCTATGGGTACATCCGAGCTGAAAATCGCGGGAAGGCTTTTGATACGGGCTGCCGATGCCTGTGGAGGTGGCACACGTACGTAGTTGCATAACTGACGAGGTTGCATTCATATAAAAAACAACTTGTTCCCGTTTGTTGGTTTTCCACCGTTGTTTCCTGAATCATTGTGGTCAGGATTCTCTTTTGAGACCATACACACAAATACAGGTACCGGTGATAAATTACCCAAAACGTTTGGTGGGTGACCTCCTGACCCCCTCACCCACACACTCTTTGCTTCTTCGGTTATCATAGGGCCCTTGGTGTCTAATCTACACATCCCCCTTCCCAGGGCCGTCTGCGGCTCTGATTCTATCCCGCCGTTAACATCAGTGAGAGTTTCTTCCCGAGTAAGATATGAAGAAAATTACACATATAACCAATGTTTTTGCACAGTAAAATGGGGTTACCTTCAAGATGCTGGAATGGAGTTTTAACTTTTGTAAGGCATGGCAGTAAAACATAATAGGATAACAGGGCTTTAGATTGCAGTCCTCGGAATTAGGAAAATATTGCGACGGCACAACATTGCCGCCGCCAAAAATTCTGCGACGGCAAAATTTTATCAGCGACGGCACATTTGAATTGAATTGTTTGGATGACAGTATTGTGACACTAAGTGAATAATAATCATTAATCAGAACAGAATGGACAAGAGATCTCTGGTGGGTGGTCAGTTGAACAATCTGTAGTTCGATTAAGTGATCAATTGATTGACTGGTTGTCCTAATTTTAGGGGCTGGTTGTAACTCGCATCCATACATTATTAGCCTATCGGTTTTGACAGTAACTGTTACTAGTGTTAGAGACAGAAATATTTGCATTGCGCATCAACCCGGGGTGAGTTGACTTTGACCCGATAAACACAACCAGAATTATTTTCCAACTCACCCTTGTTTTGTGCTCAATGCGTTTATTTTTTTATTGAACTGATTGATTGTTTTCCAATTCAGTTTGTTTGAGATTGTACAGTTTACATTATGCCACAAGTGGAGAATGCTAAAATTAAAATGGAACATGACCATGTGCTCTGTTGAGATTACATCAGTGACCAATAGAACTGCTGCATTGTCCCAGTACACCAATTTAGCATACTTTCATGAAACGAAGAATTCGATTGGTTGTATTTATGTAAGGTGTGATGTCAAAAAGGAATTGCCCAGGAATTCCTGGGTTATTTTAAACGTGCATCACAGTCAACAAGGGGGTTCTTTCGAAAAAACACAAACGAAAAACAACTGGTTATGAACAGTATTTCAACCACATACATTTTGTACCAACTTACTTTCAAATTAATTAATATTAGATATTTCCACAAATATTGATTTTATACACCAGTTACGCCTATAAAACATATGTTATGTAGGGTTGGATGGTCAGTTCTGACGGACTTCAGGTAATTGGGACAAGTAAAAAAATATGGCTGCCAATTTGCGATGGCAAGAAAATGCTGCCGTCATGCCCCACGGCAGCGGCGTTTGCGACGGCATTGCCGAATGCCGTCGCTAATTCCGAGGACTGAGATTGGTCTAATTTGGGAACCTATTTTGCATGGTGCTCAAGTTAGAGATGAGACGATTAATCGGTGTTACATCGGCACTCGGCCAATAAGCACCGATCGGTTCACCATCGGCACTCAATGGTTCAACATCAGCCCTCGTCGATTGTCTGCAACTCAGTGAAAGTGTTATGGATGATCTGTAATGAACATTCTTCCCGTTTGTAGTTTGTAAGACAACCAGTGGCAAGCAATCGGTACGTCACTCGTCTGTTACTGATATCAGGTAAGTGATGGTTTGTGAAAGAAAAGGCAGAATATTATATTAAAGATTTTAATTGTGTAACTGTGTACAAGTTGTGTTTTATCCACCATGTGAATACTGACGCTCTTCACTGCCCAATCTGTACTGCATTCTGCAAAATGTCGCAATATTACTTTCAACCACGCTCATTGTCTCATTAAATATATAATGGCATGCTCTATTCCCATATTGGACAGACAATTCCTCCATTTTAGTAATCCGTGTTAATTGTGAGAGGTTTTGGTGCAATAAGTTTAATATGGGTCCATTTGGGGTGGTATTTATCAACACGATGCCACTGAATTTTTCTTGTGTTGAATTGTGTGGAGCATGTGATAAAAATAGATAAAGCAGTGCAATGTCATGGCTCGTGTGACACAATCTCATATTTGGGTTTAACCAAAAGAAACTCCCACTTTAAAACGTGTGGTTCCATCGACGGATTTTGATTTTCACAAAACATTTTCTTCCAAATAACTGATAGCCGTCTTCAAGATCTGTGTAGGAGGCGATTCGGCAAAGACCCGACTTGGGAATGAATTGTTGGCAGTGTTGATGTAAACCGCATCAAAGGTTCAGAACACAATTTACCATGACGATGCACGTGATGAGTTCTCGACTCAGTTGTTAGCTGTTTATTTTAAATCGAAAATATAGTGCTCTGATGGGGCTTCATTGACATAAAATTAACCCTTTGATGTCTGTTATTTAATTTATTTAAGTAGGTATTAAAAGTGTGTTATCTTCCTGGTTGATGGGGATTAATGGCATTAAATTTTGATTACTGTAAATCTGCTAGCTTCTGCACTAAGCTTGAATAATAAAGAAACCATCTGACATCGGCATTCGGTATCAGCCGATTCTTGTCTAAAATAATTGGCACTCGTCTTATGTGGCTTTTTACTAATCGGCTCATCTCTAACCTTTATTATATCCCCGGCCCTTGTGGTGAATGATGACTATGTATAATACGAGTTTGCAGTCATTTCAGTAATATCGAACTGTCAGTTAAACCATCCTCCATTCAATATTTGAGATAGCAATATCCACAGTTAACTACAACAGAGTTGGTTCTGTTTGTGCCAGACGTGTGGAGCGGAAATTAGAGCATGGAGGTTTTTCATTTCGGTTTTGCCACAAACCGAAAAACCGAACCGACGGGCCAAAACAACCGTCCATACGGTTTTTGCATACTTTGATACTAAACTTCGAAATTTACAATGACCCCCTCGTAATCTCATTTTGAAAATGACAACGAACGTTAGCAGAACGGGCAAATCCAAAACCGATTATTTATTTACGTATAATTATGTCCGTGTAATTATGTCCGTGTTTTAGTCGCTCCCACGTATAAGACGCTCACAATATTTTCAGCCAAAATACCTCCCCTGCGACTATTACATGTACCTTTGTATAAGTTGCACCCCGACTGTGAGAATAGCCGGTTGGGCCTACACAAGAACGAAAATGGCCAGTGAGTGTGGGCTTTTACTGCACGAAATTAGGTGAGTGTCAGAACATGTGAACGTTTTTTAGCTCAACTTGACAAAGTCAAGCTGAGCTATTGCCATCACTTCTCGTCCGTTGACGTACGTACGTTAGTACACAATTTACTTTGGCACACCTCACAGGTTGCATTTATGATCAGATCACTTTGAAACTTGGTATGCTTGTTTGGGCTGACATCTCGATGGGAGCTATCGATTTTCTTCAACGTTCTTAGAACTTAGTTTAGTCAGAAGACCTCAATATATCTCTTTGGCACACCCTACAGGGCACATTTATGATCGGATTGCTTTGAAACTTGGTATGCTTGTTTGGGGCTCTAGATGGGAGCTATCAATTTTCTTCAAATTCCGTCAAAAAGTGTTGCTACGGCCAACGTTCTTAGAACTTAGTTTTGTCAGACCTCAATATTTCCCTTTGGCACACCCTACAGGGCACATTTATGATTGGATAGCTTTGAAATCTGGTATGCTTGTTTAGGGTGACCTCTAGATGGGAGCTATCGATTTACTGCAATTTCCGTCAAAAAATGTTGCCAAGGCCAACGTTCTTGGAACTTAGTTTAGTCTGACCTCAATATTTCCCTTTGGCACACCCTACAGGGCACATTTATGATCAGATTGCTTTGAAACCTGGTATGCTTGTTTGAGGAGACCTCTAGATGGGAGCTGTCGATTTTCTTCCATTTCCGTCGAAAAATGTTGCCGCTGCCAACGTTCTTAGAACTTAGTTTAGTCAGACCTCAATATTTCCCTTTGGCACACCCTACAGGGCACACTTATGATTGGATTGCTTTGAAACCTGGCATGCTTGTTTGGGGTGACCTCTGGATGGGAGCTATCGATTTTCTTCAATTTCCGTAAGAAAATGTTGCCGCGGCCAACGTTCTTAGAACTTAGTTTAGTCAGACCTCAATATTTCTCTTTGCCACACCCTACAGGGCACATTTATGATTGGATTGCTTTGAAACCTGGTATGCTTGTTAGTCCCTACCGGCATCGCCGGAGGGGACTCTAGGTTTGCTCTCCGTCCATCTGTCCATCTGTCAGTCACACTTTAGTTTTCTGGAGTTTTTTTGGAAACGCTTCAACGGAATGATTTCATTTTTGGTAGACTACTATAGAACGATGACTTACAGATCAAGTTTGAGTTTCATACTGATTGCATTATTCTTGTGTGAGTTAGGGCCCTTGGAAGTATGGAAAAACACCAAAATATCAGTTTTCCGGAGTTTTTTGGAAACGCTTCAACAGAATGATTTCATTTTTGGTAAACTACTATAGAACGATGACTTACAGATCAAGTTTGAGTTTCATGCTGATTGCCTTATTCTTGTGCAAGTTATTGCCCTTGGAAATATGGAAAAGCGCCAAAATATCAGTTTTCCGGCCTTTTTCTGGAAACGCTTCAACGGAATGATTTCATTTTTGGTAACCTACTATAGAACGGTGACTTACAGATCATGTTTCATTTACACTCTGTCCATCCATCCATCAGTCTGTCGGTCATACTTTAGTTTTCCCAACTTTTCCTCGAAACGCTTCAACAAAATGATTTCATTTTTGGTAGCCTACTATAGAATGATGACTTACAGATCGTTTCATTTGTACTCTGTCCATCCGTCCGTCTCTCAGTCATACTTTAATTTTCCGGACTTTTTTTTGGAAATGCTTCAACCGAATGATTTCATTCTTGGTAACCTACTATAGAACGATGACTTACAGATCAAGTTTGAGTTTCATGCTGATTGCATTATTCTTGTGTGAGTTATGATAAGCCCTTGGAAAAGTGCCAAAATATCAGTTTTCTGGACTTTTTTTGGAAATGCTTCAACGGAATTCATGCTGATCACATCTAGGTTATAACATTTGTATAATTATTAATGCTCATTAGTCCGGTAGGGGACATTGTATTGCTTCAGCGATACGAGCACTCTTGTTTAACTTGGTGTGCTCATTAGACAAGACCTTTCGATAAGAACTATTGATTAGCATTCATTTCTGTGAAAAAAGTTGCCATTTACAGTAACCTCTGAACATACTGCATTTGTGTATCAACATTCTTCCTTTAGCCAGTCTTACAGTTGACATTTAAAAATTGATGGATTACTCTGTTCTTCAATTTTGCCGTTTCATTTATAACTTACCAAGTTCAAGTTAGTCAAGTTGAGCTACAGTGTCATTGACACTTTCATTTTGTTTTTTTAGCACACCTGAGCGAAGCTCAGTGGGAGCTTTACTGATCATATTCTGTCCATCATCATCCAGTGTTAACTTTACATTATCGACTTCTCCTTCAAAACCACTAGCCCAATTTTATTCAAATGTTGGTTAAATGTTTATTACCCAATGCCAATTTAGATTTGTTCAAATGAAGTTGCTCCCCCCCCCCCCCCCCCCCCTTCTGGCTGGTGCCATGCCCCCAAGTGGCACCAAAATCTTGGAAAATCTTCTTCTCGTGAACCAGCGGTAGCAGAGACTTGATATATGGTATGCAGCTTCCTTTTAAGGTGCAGACTCAGATTTGTTCAAGAGAAGTTTGATGGGCCAAATTTGGTGTCGTTGTGGGAGTGGCAAAATTTTTGGCCCTGCCCGAAATTTCTATTTTCCGAACCGAGAGGCTGATTTGAACCAAATTTTATGTGAGGGCTTATTGGGTCATAAGTACCTAATTTGTGCCAAAGTTTTTTTTCCCCGTAGCCCTGTGGGAACCGCTGGAGCTAAAAAAAGAAAAAAAATTAAAACGCCTGTATCTCCTAAACTGCATGGCAGTGAGAATTTTTATTTGGTGTGAAGCTTCCTTAGGACCAACAGAAAGCAGGCCTGTTTTTT
This sequence comes from Pictodentalium vernedei, assembly GCA_031216915.1. Classification (NCBI taxonomy): domain Eukaryota; kingdom Metazoa; phylum Mollusca; class Scaphopoda; order Dentaliida; family Dentaliidae; genus Pictodentalium; species Pictodentalium vernedei. The sequence goes on from CM062290.1 coordinate 279,245,532, forward strand.
TTTTAGGCGAACAATCGTTTGGTTCGCCTGGAGGTCGCCTGAATTGGAAAAACATGCGAACGAAAAAATGGGTTGCTTTGAAATCCCCGACGGTTTGCGCCATCTGTCTTGAGAGACCACATCTGCCACGCACCGATTTGTTTTACTCTATAATGGACCTGCTATGAGAGACCGACTCGTGACAAAACACCCTTGGACAAAACAGCCTTGGACAGAACACCCTTGGACTAAAACTCTTTTGGACAAAACACCCTCACTGTTTTATTTCATTGGCTTGGGTGTGTGTAGATGGGTAGAGTTGTTTTTACAAGATACACACGCAGCATCTTTTTATCTTTAATGTCATATTTTCCATCAAAGTGTATGGCGTAGTTATGAAAACAATAAAATTCTTTGGTGATCAATTCTTACTAATCCTAACTACTTTCATGGGTCGAGTTGTTTTTACAAGATACACAGGCAAACATCATTATATATATGAGGCATAGGGCATGACAAATTTTGACCCCCCTATACCCCACCAAAAAATTTGCCAAAGATTTTAGGACTTTCTTTTTTTATATCTTTGGCAAATCTTTTGGGGGGTGGGGGTTCAAAATTTGTGTATGGCCCAAGGATAAGAGTTAGGTTGCACCAGCTAGTCTGGGCCACTGTAAGTATAAAAAATATATAAATTGGTATAAATTTATCATTTCCCAGCTCCCCAAAACATATATACTGGACAAAAAAAGAAATGCAACATGGTTCAAATTGTGCTCATACACATGTAATACTCAATGAAATGCAAACAATTTGATTTGTATGAGAAGATAAATCTCTTGTTGCAATGATGCAACATCGTTTGGGTCACATTGTCACTAAATGTCCATGTACAAGCTGGATCACGGCACGTAGGGTCCTAATTTTCACACAGTCCTCCGCGTTCGTTGATGGCTGCCTGAATGCGTCTGGTTATAGTGTCAATCAAACGTTTAACTCCAGAATGAGTTCCCGGTACCGGATAGCCATTAAGTTTCCTTCTACGAACACAAGGGGTATCTTCTGGCCATATACCACCCCACACCATTACGCCGCCACAACCGAAGCGATCTCGCTCTATCACTTTATCACTCAGGCATCTGCATATCTTTTTCCAGGACGTCTATACACACTTTGACGTCGGTACAAAAGGAACCGAACCTCATCCGTGAACAGTACCTTCCTCCATTGTTGATGTGACCACACTCCCCTTGGACGATGTTCGTTAACCACGTCATCCTCCTGTCACGTCGAGGAACAGTAAGCGGCAGACCAACATACGGACGTCTGGCCTGTATACCAAAGGAACGTAAAGGATTCCTCACCGTTTGCACACTGATCCTGTTGTGTGTTCCTCCCGTGTTCGCCGCCGTAGTAACAGGGCAGAGAAACCTATCACGTAGATGAGACACTATAATCTGACGGTCTTGCACCGCCGACTTTACCCTCGGACGTCCGCTACGTGGACGGTCTGCTGTGCTCCCAGTCGATGCGAGGTGTTGATAAAGGCGTGATATTGTCGACCGGTGGACAGAAAAGTGTTCAGCAACATCACTTTGACTATCTCCTCACAATAGCATAGTTATTGCTTGTTTGCGGTCATGTAAGCTCAATCTTCCCATGGTTGTCACTTTGAAACAGATGCGAATTCTGAATGTTCAAGAGAATTGGCCATTCAAGGGTCTTCCCATGCGGTGAATACAAATTCAGGCAGTGAACTGGACCGGGGACACACTTATCACGGGAAACATGGAAATCACGTATCTGGTCACCGTTGCATGAGGGGTTGACGATGTGGACAAACTCACCATGGTTTGCATGATTTCATCAATTGACCACCAATGATCTGTGCAGTACGTTGACCGTACGCAGAAATCCCCATCTGAAATTTTAGAAATAGGTTGTTGCATTTCATTTTTTGTCCAGTATATAAAATTAGATGTAATTTGGTTCAACTAAACAAAAGTTAATGAGCAGAAACAGACTGTAGAGTATTCTTTGTATTCATTGTTATTGCTGTTTTACTGTTTTTATTCTTTTTTATCATGTGATAATACATGTGATGTTATCAAAAAATAAAACGATTTTAAAGTTCAGTCTGCATAGTTCAATCTGCCAAATGAAGGGTGTTTTGCCTCAAATTTTTGAGGGTGTTTTGTCTCAAGGGTGTTTTGTCCAGGCTGCAAATTTATCATGGGTGTTTTGTCCAGGATGCAATGTTTGAGGGTGTTTTGTCCGGATACCGGGAGACCACCTGTCTTTAGAGACCACTGTGACCTGGTACCAACTTGTATTTTGAAGACTGAAACCATGACAAAAACTTTTTACCTATTCTGGAATTGGAAAATTCATTGTGGTTATACTGATATAATTAAAAGTATTAAAATCTCTTAATTGGGTTTCAATTGCTGTTCAGTTACATAACTCATTAAAGATTAGATGTTTTTATAAGACCCCTGTGAAAAGATTTGGATTATTGCTGAATAAACAATTTCATACATACCTAAAATGTGACAGTGAGATAGGATTATAAAAATAAATTTGTGTTGAAAATCTTCAATGAAGATTTTCAACACTAATTTATTTTTATAATTTTTATAACAGTCCATTTCAATTTGTTACAAAAACTTCATAAAAAAGAACAACTACAAAGTAATTACAAAAATCCATTCTTCTCCATTTCTGAATTTTGTGGTTGGTTATTCACTGTGTGTCTTCCCATTTCATCAATTCCCATTTCATCAACTGCCTCTAAAATTATATTTTCCCATTTCATCAATTCCCACTTATCAACAGATTTTTAGCTCAACTTTGGCGAAGCCAACTTTGAGCTTATGCCATGATGGCCAGTTGTCCGTCGTCCATCTGGCTGTCTGTCCGTCAACAATTCAATACGGCTCAGGCTAGAGGCCGTATTTATGAACCGATCTTTACGAAACTTCTTGGTACCTTTGTTATGACCGTGGGACGAGAACGAGTGTTTTTGGGTCCGATCCGAAATTCAAGTTGGCCGCTGGCGGCCATTTTGTACAGACTTGGGTGAAATCAGATTTTTGCGCAGAACTTCCATATGAAAGCGCTGATTTGAATAATTTTTTGTATGAATGTTTAGTACCATGGGATACATCACATATAATACAAGTTTTTTTCTCGTACGTAAATTATGCAAATTAGACTAACTTTGATGTATTTAGTGTTACTTTCAGCACTGTAAGTGCAAATGCCAATACGGCTTGGGCTAGAGGCCGTATTTATAAACCGATATTTATGAAACTTCTTGGGTACCTTTGGTATCACCGTGGGACGAGAACAAGTGTTTTTGGGTGCGGTCCGAAATTCAAGATGGCCGATGGCAGCCATTTTGTACAAAATTAGGTGCAATCAGATTTTTGCACAGAACTTCCATATGAAAGCGCTAATTTGAATTTTTTTTTATGTGAATGTTTAGTACCATGGGATACATCACATATAATACAGGTTTTTTTCTCGTGCAGAAATTATGCAAATTAGATGAACTTTGATTTTTTCAGTGCTACTTACAGTAAGTACATATGTCAATACGGCTCGGGCAAGAGGCTGTATTTATCAATTGATCTTCACGAAACTTCTTGGGTACCTCTGCTATCACCTTGGGACGAGAACGAGTGTTTCTGAGTGCGGTCCAAAATTCAAGATGGCTGCCAGTGACCCTTTTGTACCGAAATTAGGTCTAATCAGTTTTTTGTACACAACTTCTATACGGCTCAGGCTAGAGGCCTTATTTATGAACCGATCTTTACGAAACTTCTTGGGTACCTTTGTTATTACTGTGGGAGGAGAACGGGTGTTTTTGGGTGTGGTCCGAAATTCAAGATGGCCACCAGCAGCCATTTTGTACCAAAATTAGTGCAATCAGTCTTTTGTGCAGAACTTCTGTATGAAAGTTCTGATTTGAATAAATTTTTTTATAAATGTTTAGTAAAATAGAATACATCACATACAGTATGTTTTTTTTTCTCGTGCAGAAATTATGCAAATTAGATGAATTTTGATTTATTTAGTGCTACTTATACACTGTAAGTGCACATGTCAATACGGCTCGGGCTAGAGGCTGTATTTATCAACCGATCTTCACGAAACTTCTTTGGTACCTTTGTTATCATCTTGGGACGAGAACGAGTGTTTCTGAGTGCGGTCCAAAATTCAAGATGGCTGCCAGTGGCCATTTTTGTACAGAAATTAGGTCCAATCAGTTCTTTGTCACAACTTCTATACAGCTCGTATTTATGAACTGATCTTCACGAAACATCTTGGGTGCCTTTGTTTTCACCTTGGGACAGGAATGAGTGTGTTTTGGGGTGCCTTTGTTATCACTGTGCTATGAGAACAAATATTTTGGAGTTCAGTCAGACCCACTCTGGGACTCAAAAGATTTCTTTTCTAGTTTAGCATCTGACTGTCACCCACCTTTACAATACTTTACCTATACATTTGTTACAGGCAACGGTCAGTATTTATATACAGACCGTTACAATACTTTATATGTACCTTTGTTATCAGGTCATTACCTAGATGTTTGTCATTGCTGTGTCACATACTATACATGTACATGTCTTGACAAGTTGAGCTACAGGATCATTGACACTTACATTTTTTCAGGTGTGTTTTATAATTTATACATTTTAAAAATACATTTCTCAGACTAATGTTTGGATCGTGGTTATAGAATTTATTTTTTTTGACTTGTGTTCGACTGCTATGTTAAGTAAAGAATTGAACAATGGGAGATCAGAAAAGAAAATAACTCTCTAACACACTTTAAATATTTTATTCAGAGCAACTGGATTACTACACATAATAAGTGGGGAAAAGTAACATATAACAATACCAGTCTGGTTAGACTCAAAGCCCAACAGGTCCACTTTCAATTCTAGCCATGCTGGTCTTACACACATAAAAAAACATAAGCCACCAACAGACATCAAACAGTTGAGATAACAAACAATATTCAAAGCTTAATACTTATTTTCATTCAGTTGATGAAGCAGAAAAAAACAAACAACATTCAAAAACATTAGTAAATAAAAAAAAAATAATTTAATGTGTCAAATATATATTTCTTAATATAATATATTTCTGTTTAATTTCTGTTTAATTTAATATTTTTTATAATTGGTTAAAAAATGCATTTACATAAGATTAAAACATATTTTCATTCTTTTGATGAAGTGATGAAGTGGGAATTGATGAAATGGGAAAATATAATTTTAGAGGCAGTTGATGAAATGGGAATTGATGAAATAGCAATAGACCATTCACTGACTTGAGAAAACCTGAAACCCTGTTATGAGAGACCACCTGTCTTGAGAGACCACTTTTGTGTGGCCCAAAGGGCGGTCTCTCAAGACAGGTTCTACTGTACCCCAAATTCAAGCCGGTAAAGGGTGTCCTCAAATGGGAAGAACATTAAAAAATCTTCTCCAGATCCAGCAAGCAGAATCTTTTGATATTTGGTATGCAACATTGTAGGGTGGATCTGATTCAAGTTTGTTCAAATTGGCCCCCTGGGTTCATATTTGGGCTCAGTATAGGAGCCCGATTTGAAACTTTGTGCATTTCAGGCAAATTTCTTAAAAAATCTTCTTCTCCAGATCCAGCAGGCAGAATCTTTTCATATTTGGTATGCGACATTGTGGGGTGGATCTGATTCAAGTTTGTTCAAATCAGCCCCCTGGATTCATATTTGGGCTTACTCTATTATAGAAGCTCGAATTTGAACTTTCTTTAAAAATCTTCTCCAGATCCAGCAAGCAGAATCTTTTGATATTTGGTATGCAACATTGTGGGGTGGATCTGATTCAAGTTTGTTCAAATCGGCCCCCTGGATTCATATTTGGGCTCACTATAGAAGCCCAAATTCGAACTTAGTGCATTTCAGGCAAATTTCTTAAAAAATCTTCTTGTCCATATCCAGCAGGCATAATCTTTCGATATTTGGTATGCAGCATTGTGGGGTGAATCTGATTCAAGTTTATTCAAATCGGCCCCCAGGGTTTATATTTGGGCTCAGTATAGGAGCCCAAATTCGAACTTAGTGCATTTCTGGCAAATTTCTTTGAATATTTTCTTAAGATCCAGCAGGCAGAATCTTTTGATATTGGGTATGAACCATGCTTAGGGGGTGAGATTCAATTCATTTTGTTCAAGTCAAGCCCCTGGGTTCATATTTGGGCTCACTGTGGGAGCCCGAATTATAACTTAGTTCAAAATGAGTAATTTTCTTTAAAAATCTTCTTCTTCAGATCCAGCAGTCGGAATGTTTTGATATTTGGTATGCAACATCCTTGGGGGGGGGGGGGGGGGGGGGGGGGGGGGGGGAGATTCAAGTTTGTTCAAGCCATGTCCCTAGGTCCATATTTGGGCTCACTGTGGGAGCCCGAATGATAACTTAGTTCAAAATGAGTAATTTTCTTTAAAAATCTTCTTCTTCAGATCCAGCAGTCGGAATGTTTTGATATTTGGTATGCAGCATCCTTAGGGGGGGAGTCAAGTTTGTTCAAGCCATGTCCCTAGGTCCATATTTGGGCTCACTGTGGGAGCTTAAATTGTAACTTAGTTCGAAATGAGGAATTTTCTTAAAAAATCTTCAGATCCAGCAGTCGGAATGTTTTGATATGTGGTGTGTAGCATCCTTGGGGGGGGGGGGGGGGGATTCAAGTTTGTTAAAGTCAAGTCCCTGGGTCCATATTATAACTTAGTCAATATGAGGACTTTTTCTTTAAAAATCTTCTTTTTCAGATTCAGCAGTCGGAATGTTTGGGTATTTGGCATGCAGCAATCTTAGGGGGCTGAGATTCAAGTTTGTTCAAGCCACGTACCTTGGTTCATATTTGGGCTCACTATGGGAGCCCAAATGACAACTTAGTTCAAAATGAGGAATTTTCTTTAAAAATCTTCTCAGATCCAGCAGATGAATGCTTTTGATATTTTTTATGCAACATCCTTAGGGGGGTAAAATTCAAGTTTGTTCAAGCCATGTCCCTAGTTCCATATTTGGGCTCATTGTGGGAGCTCGAATTGTAACTTAGTTCAAAATGAGGAATTTTCTTTAAAAATCTTCTTCAGATCCAGCAGTCAGAATGTTTTGATATTTGGAGTGCAGCATCCTTAGGGGGGTGAGATTCAAGTTGGTAAAGCCAAGTCCCTGGGTTCATATATGGTTCATATATGGGCTCTCTGTGGGGGGCCCGAATTATAACTTAGTTCAATATAAGGAATATTGTTTAAAAATCTTTTTTTTTTTAGATCCACTGGTCAGAATCTTTGGATATTTGGTATAAGCTTTTCTTAGGAGGAGCAGATGCAACTTGTTGAAATCAATTCTCTGGGTTGATATTTAGGCTACCATGTCAGGTGAGCACCCTCAGACCCTCTGAGGCCTCTTGTTTTTATGAAGGGATTTCATTGTTACTTGGTAGGATGATTTTGTATCCAAAACATCGGCATTCAGATGACAGGTCATTTATCTTCTTGACTCATCACTAGAAATGACAATAAGAACATGTGGATTGACTGTATTCAATTGTTTTATACCCTTATTTCTCGGAAAATATGTGTGTATCATTCTCAGAGCGTCTTCAGTATTCTGCAGCAAATTTCTTATTTACCTTGCCTATGTTATCTAGTAACCGCACCTGTTCAATATAAACCAAACTGTTGGACATCTTGTTCTGACAATACAGCTATCCCGATAGCTATATCTTAATTGCCAACATCCATTACTCAATTATGAATGTTCCTGGAATAAAAGATCTCGTAATATCTCCATGTATAAAAACATTTGTGACAGAAAACCGAAACAAGGTTCCCCCCTCTCCCCCCCAAAAAATGAAACCAAACTCCAACAAACGAAACTGTCAGTCTCTATCCATGTTATTAGCATTGTGCCTAAATTGGATCATTCTATAGGCTATACAATACAAACGGTTTTGTTGCATGAGAGAATGATACATGTATTTGGGACAACTAAAAGGACCAGGCACTTTGCATATCTCTTGCCAAGCTCTTGTTATTTTTAGCTCATCTTGACAAAGTCAAGCTGAGCTAATCTCATCGCTCTCTGTCTGTCTGTCAACACCATGTTTTGGTCTTCTTCTCCAAAGGCACTGGGCCAATTCAAGTGAAAGTTTGTGTGACTGATGGTCCCGAAGGGGCATTGAATTTTTGTTCAACTCAACATGCCCAGCTCCAAAGGGAAGGTGTGGGGGAAAAGGCTCCAAAATATTTTTAAAATCTTCTTTAGAACCAGTGTGTGCAATGACTTGATATTTGCTATGGCGCTTCCTTTTGAGGTGTAGAATCAAGTTATCAAGTTTGTTCAAACGAAGTTCGTGAAGCAATATTTGGCCCCGCCCAAAATTTCTATTTTCTGAACCGATGATCCGGTATGAACCAAATTTGGTATGTGGTATTATTGGGTCATAAGTACTTGACCCATGCAAAAAAATAAAAAATTCCTGCATCTCCATGGGAACCCTGGGAGCTAAAAATAGAAATATTTTCAAACGCCCATATTTCCCAAACGACACAGAACCGAGAGCTGTTATTTGGTATGAAGTATCCTTAGGACCAGTAGAACTGAAAAGTAAAAAAAATTGCCTTCAGTTTTGTTAAGGTGTTCTGTGATGGGTAACGAAAAAATGCTGAGTCAGCATATTTGCAAAAATTTTTAAAAATCTTTTCTCGAGAACCAATCATCAGAATCTTTTGATATTCGGTATACAGCATTCATAGGGGGGTCAGATACAAGTCTGTTAAAATAAAACCCATTGGTTCATATTTGGGCTCAATACAGATACAGGAACCCAAATTTTTAACATAGAGTAATATGGGGAATATTCTTTAAAAATCTTCCTCAGAACCACCAGTCAGAATCTTTTAATGTTTGGTATGCATCATTGTTATGAGGGTCAGATTCAAGATTGTTCAAGCCAAGTCCCTAGGTTAATTTGGGCTTCCTATGGAAGTCAAATTTCAGCTTTGTTCAATATGGGGGATAATTTTAAAAAATCTTCTTCTTCAGATCCACCAGTCAGAATGCTTTCATATTTGGTATGCAACATCTCTAGGGGGTTCAGATTAAAGTTTATTCATATCAGATCCCTAGGTATATATTTGGGCTCGCTATGGTAGCCCAAATTTTTACTTAGTGCGATATGAGGAAATTTCTTGACAAATTTTCTTCTTCAGATCCACCAGTCGGAGTGCTTTCATATTTGGTATACAGCATCTCGGGAAGGGGGGGGGGGGGGGGGGGGGGGGTCAGATTCAAGTTGGTTCAATTTGAGTGCCTGGGTTAATATTTAGGCTCCATAAGGGAACCTGAAATTTAACTTAGTACAATATGAGGGAATTTCGACAAAAATCTTCTTCAGATCCACTAGTCAGAATGTTTCCATATTTGGTATACAACATCTCTAGGGGGGTCAGATTCAAGTTTGTTCAAATCGGATCCATAGGTTAATCAGGGGTCAGCCTGGCAGCTGATTTTAGGGAGAAGTGACTTCTCCCTTCAGAGACTTTAGGGAGAAGTCAGGACCCAGGAGGGAGAAGTCAGTGGACATGAAGGAGAAATCAGAAAAAAAACCATAAAATGTATATGACATCGTGACAAAATAAATGAACATAGAGGACACAATTGTGGAGAAAAAAATAAATAAAAGTTATCCAAACACACACAAAACTAAGTCAGATGGTTACATAACAGAATGTAGGTTAAAATCCCCCCCACCCCACCCCACAAAAAACTGTGTTGTTCATGGTTTCTGAATACCCCCTAACTCTTTGCCTAACAGTGATGACTAAGGTTACCGTGCAGTTGATTTTGTATTTGCCTCAACGATGTGGATTTGAAATTTAGTATGACCCATGGTGAGAGTGTTCTTCTCTGTAACAGAAGGTATATTCTTTTTAAAAAAATATTTAAAGTGTTTAAAATAAATTTCAAGTTCGTATAAGAAGCTGGGTCATTCATGGTTTCTGAATACCCTAACTGAGTTGAAAAGCATAGTTAGAAAAGTTTTCGATATCCTTCGTAAATTAAGCGTTATTAACAATTTGAGTTAATTAATTTCTTTGGTAAATGACAAAACATTTCAGTTGTCTCCCTTCCCGGCTGCGCTGGGTAATAATACACTGTTCAGAAAACTGACAATTTCTGCCAACCATCTTTCACTGACACGTGCGATTGGTGCTTTGAAGGTCTGCCATTCTTATCCATCCAAATACCTGTGATTTCTATTGTAGCCTTATTACATTTAACCCCCTTCCAACAAACTTCACAAGTTTTCAAAGAAAAACATTCAATGCAAATTGCAGGGCGAATTTCAATGCAGCCAATTTTTCAGTGGAACAGAGCGTAACCGCAAGCAATTTCGATATGGACGAACTGTCTCCAATACATTTTTTTTGTTTTGAAACGGTGGTTAACTTTAATAAATTCTAATTAACTCGATGCGTGTCTTGTGTGATTCGTTGTTTTGTCTGGCACTTTGTTTTTAAATGGCCATTTTGTGCTGGTTGCTATCAGTTGGGGCGAATTGTTCGAACGACTACGCCATTGCAATTCTTTTCAGAAATATAAAATTGGGCTAGTTTAGGCTATTTTCATAGCCGTGTGACGGACTTTAACAGCAACCGTGTTTACTGTTTTTTGCGGAAGCGTGTGTTTTTAAAAAATAAAACATAAGAAAATACAGTAAACTGCCATGTCTCCCAAGGAAGTTTGGGAGGGCGACTTGAATTTCGCCCCCAATGTAAGCCAAGGCGACTTGAGGAATGACAAGGCGACTTCTTCGCCCAAGTCGCCCACTCGGCTGACCCCTGAGGTTAATATTTGGGCTCGCTATGGTACCCTAAATTTTAACTTAGTGCAATATGAAGAAATTTCTTTAAAATTTCTCTTCTTCAGATTCAACAGTCAGAATTCTTTCATATTTGGTATACAACATCTCTATCGAAGTCAGATTCAACTGTGTTCAAATTGAGAGCCTGGGTTAATATTTGGGCTCTCTATGGGAGTCGGAATTGGCCATGTTGCTGAAGAATTAAAAATTTTGTATTCAGTACCATGTAGAGGTGTGTAACTAAGATCAATCCACATAGGTTGTATCAAGGGGCTTCATAGGGGAGCTCTGCATTTTACATTGTGATCAACTGAAGAAAAGGTATGATGTCGGATTATTTTTGTCACTCCTGAGGGACTCAAGGATTGACAGTGTATCCTATGAAGATGGATTGCTTAATGTAGACTCATTCTTGGACTCGGTTTCTATTGTGTTCTGTTCAAGATGAGCGCTTCAGGCCCGTGAAATCAGATTTTTGCGCAGAACTTCCATATTGTTTTAATATAATTTTCATCTTTCTTTGTTCCAGAGAAGATCAAGTCCTTTCTCAGAGAGTATTATCTCGATGGTGAAAATGGAGGCAAAGATTTTGTATATGGTCAACAGTTGGTACGTTAAGTTTTTAACTATCTTTTTGTAAATGCGCTGTAGTTTATACATGTAGTACGGCCACTGTCAACTGGTCATTTTCCATAGGTGTGCAGTATTTCCATGGACGCAATAATATTTGATTCTAAATACTTATTGGAATAAATGCCTCAAAATTTAATTAATGAAGCATCAGGTACAACCCTGCCCAGGTGTGGATTATGACCAATCAATGGTAGCTGTACTGTATATGTTCAGATTTAACCATTGATTTGAAAATAGAGATGAGCCGATTAGTAAAATGCCCCATAAGACGAATGCCGATTATTTTAGACAACAATCGGCCGATACCGAATGCCGATGTCAGATGGTTTCTTTATTATTCAAGCTGACTGCAGAAACTGGGTGATTTACAGTAATCAGAATCCTCATCAACCCTGAAGATAACACACTTTTACCATACTGACTCGTGTCGAAGCCCATACTCGTGTCGAAGCCCACCCCCCGCTTTTTCAGATTTGTGAACCAGGGTGCCCTACTCGAGTCAAAGCCCACCCCCCAGGTTCAAATTGGACGAAAGTTGTTTGAGACAAGAAGTCAAATTTACAGGCATCAAATGGAAAAATAGCTGACTTGTTGCAACACTGTACTTACCAAATAGAACTGCAATACTGTATTATGTATATTTTTTGGAGTTGAGATTTTTGTGTTGTTAAATTCGTCTTTTGTGTAATACATTATGTCTGTGTTCAGTGTAATAAGTCTTCATTAAAAAATTATCCCAAGCAAAATTGACTTGTTTATTTTTTTGTCGACCTCGTTTTTGGAAGCTGTCACTTGTTTCAAATGAGAGTGCAGGCTGCTGTCAATAGTTGTCTGAAACACGCCCACAACATATAGTTTTAACAGTTTTCACAGTGGTCGAATATCATCAGAAAGATACTGATTGAACACTGCCACTTTCATGCGGGGCACAACTCATTGTAAAAGAACACTGCCACTTTCGAGCGTGCACATCTCATTGTGAAAAACAGGTATCAGAAATTAATGAGAAAGTGGTAATTAAAAATAAAAAATAATTACAACTCTGTCATTTGAGAATTTTTTAACAATATAACCAGGAATATGATTTACGACATATTGGTTCAATAAATCATGCTCATTTATCATTTCATCATGCTCTGCAACATGTGAAGTTATGACTTTCAGTGTAAAATCAAATTTTCGAATTTGCCAAGGGAGGCAACTATTTTGTTATTCATATTCCGCTGTGTAAATTTTATCTGGTCTTCATAGAAGAATTTTTTTATTGATTTTGTGTGAAGCTTTATTTTGTTTTATTCATAATAAAATGTACATATTAAAAAAAACAGTTATTTTTAAACAGACTATGTTTGCCTGTTTTCAAGGGGGGTGGTTTGCAATGTTGATTGTCAACTTGCGTCCATTTCTGGCTTCGAGAGTAACCTGTACAAAAAAAAAAAAAAAAATGAAAACACCACATGGTTTTCTGCTTGTGTTATTCATT